>WEIS01080612.1:0-14929 GCA_013389965.1 Todus mexicanus
TTTGTTTGGTTGTTTTTTTCCTGAAGTGATCCACATTCTCTGGCACCACTCTTCTTGCAGTATGTTTAACGCGTGCCTTTACGCTGGACTGACCATGCTGCCAGTAGAGCTCTTCCTGGTGTGCCACACCAAAGTTGTAACCACTTCTAAGGACTTAAGTAATTAAGGACTGGGCAATTCTCTTTTCCTTAATCTCTGAAAAGCTTTTTCTTATAGCTGTGGTACCATTACCATGCTGTGTGAAGGCAGTAACTTTAACAGTCAGGATCTTAGTTCCCATTTTACTTAGTGAATCATCTCTAGCGATGAGCTGCTGCCGGTATTTCTAGTTTGTCCTTCACAAAATGTTCATCTTGATTTTTTTATTTTTTATTTCTTTTAGCAAAACAACATTTGGTATGAGCAAGAAAAATTCAAATATTTCCATTAGAGTTTAAAAAAGAACATTGACCTTATTTTCTCATNCTGGAAAAGTTTTGCTTCATTTTAACATAAAGATAGTTTCACTGCTCTATTTCCATCACTGATAATCAAAGCCCAGTTGAACTTCAAAATTATCATGGTCTTCATAACAAATTGGTTAAAACTAACAAGTTTTATCAACAATTACGTCAATGAAAGTGGTGTAGAGAACATGATAAATTATTTTAGAGAAAGTTAATAAAATAAGCTATCAAAACTAACTTGTTTTATCTTGGACTTCATTGGCAGCATAAAATAATTATGGACTAGATTTGAGTAAAAATTGTGATCCACCTAATGATTTTCAAATAAAATCTACCTTTGAAAAAAACGCAGTCTGTTTCTCACACGTAGCTTTCCAGTTCTACCTACCACTGCTTTTACTGGATCAACAAGTAAAATATTCCTGAGAGGAGAGGATATTGAGTTATGCGTGGCAGACTTTATTTTATTATGGAGATAGAGAAATATTTTTTCATATATATATACTCTGCAGAAATGACAGTGTATAGTGTACCATCTGTTCCTTTCTACTAATTCTATTTTTATCACCAGTATAGGCTGAAATTTTTTATCTTCCTTAGTGCTCTAACTAAATTACTTTTATACAAAAAATTATTTCCTAAGTCTGGGGAACAGAGCCCACAGAACTGAGTGGTCAGCAAATCCACATACTCAAGGGAACAAAAAAGACCAAGTGTGACATTGGTTACTGGTTTAATATCTGACAAAGTTGTCCAGAGACAATGGCTGAGGAGCCACATAGAATCATGTAAATGAAAGAGCTTCTTTGCATTGAGACGAACCTTCTAAATCAATTTTCTGGACAGTCTTTATAACACAGTTGCATCCCTAACTTCTGTGACTCACTAAGATTTTGAATTCATTGGGGTTTTTTAACTAAGAAATCTTCTTATGAATACTACTTGGTGTTTTAAGCATAAAATAAATGAAAAAAAAATTGGTTTTTTTTCTATTTTTCTTTCTTTACATTCATTCAATGTCCTGAAGATGTGTGATACGACTTTTGCTTAGACTCTTCTTTGTGCTTCTGTGCAGGGAGCACAAAGTGTTTGTCACCAAGTTACATTGTGGAGTAATGTCGTCATTTCTTTGTGCTCCCGTGTCAATATCCAAACCAGTCGTTTCAGTATGTTCACCCATGTGATCCTTACAATATCTTCATGGTGTTTTCTGGACAAAGTGTACATCTGTCTTATTCTGGATGTCTGCTACTGGACTAACCTATCCCAGAGATGTATAGCAGGTTCGAGTTGTTTGGGGTTTTTTGTTGTTTTGTTATTTTGTTGTGGTTTTGGTTTGGGGTTTTAGGTGTTTTGTTGTTTGGTTGGTTGGTTTGGTTTGGGGTNCTTTTAGCAAAACAACATTTGGTATGAGCAAGAAAAATTCAAATATTTCCATTAGAGTTTAAAAAAGAACATTGACCTTATTTTCTCATTTGCAGTCAGAGATTAAATCCTAGTAACTTTGAATGATTATACAAGAAGACTGAGCTAGAAGAGATTCTGCTAGAAATATGGGTAGCTGAAAAAAAGGTAGAAAGCAGTGACCTGTGTGCTCTTCCCCCGCTGTAGCTATCATTGCAAAAGATAGGTGGTAGGGAAAGTCAATTCCCATCAGAGAGGAACTGCAGTACTGAGGAGACAAGTCTCCACTGAAGACAGGGAACAATGTGCCGATAATTTGTATTAGTGTTAAATGTACCTCTAAATCTCAGATGATTATATAAAGCTCTGAATCTTTCAAGACCTATGAATCATGATTTTCATGAATTATGAATCATCATTTGATAAAAAACAAACATCCAGAGCTGTCAAAAACAACCTATCAAAGCGTAATAATAAAGGGAATGGAAACACAACATAACAAACATTTAGAGCTAAAGTGAGATTAGTCTGAATGTTCATGGCTAATAAGCCACCTTTTCAACTAATGTACTTCTATTTTGTATCATTTTCATGTGATTTAGTATATGGTATTTGAGAGAATTGTATTGTAGCTTGCTAATGAAAGAAAAGTAGCAACTGGAGACCATGGCATAGGTAACAGTGTTTGAATTAGCCATAAAATACATTGTTAAACATGTTGAGATTTTTTTCGCTGCTGAAAAATATTTTGGCATCAGAACTAGCAGTATTTGTCTTTGCACAATGCTATTCAGGACTGCAGGACCACAGCATTCTAACCACAGCTGGCTTCAGTGCAGGTAGAAAATACCTGAGCTGAAAAAAAGTCTGTAATGAAGAAAATGCTCCACAAACAAATAGCTTTTTCATTATGGAACACGATAATCAAGACCCTTACTAATTTAAACATTCATTAATTATATTGGGTTTGGGAAGAGAGGCATTGCATTTTTTAACTGTCCAGGTTCACCAATGGCAAATTCTTCCCTCCATTTTCTCATCATTTAAAATACTTTGATTAGTTGTTGCTGTACAGATCGGTTCTGTAAATGAAAACTCTTTGGCCAGAAATGTTCACCTCAGGAGAAAGTCAAATTAGGTTTGAAAGTTCTGGTATATAAACTATGCAATTTCATTTTTCATGAACATGGTACAATTAAAATTTAATTATTTGCATATTAGTTGAAAGTTAGCAGAAAAAAGCCACTAGTTTGAATTTTAATGTGAACTCATAGTCACAGGGCTTTGTGTTATTCATCTCCCCTGAAAAAAAAATGTAGTCAGCAGTACATCTTTATATTGCTATAATTCAGGCTGGCCCCAGAGTAATACAGACTGTTGAATATTTTACAAGATTTCCTGTTTCTAGAAGTCACTGACAAAGATCCAGGGCAAATGCTGAACATGGTGTAACCTTCCTGGACAGCAAAAATATTACACATGACTCTTTTCTGTCCTATGCTGCCAGGAACAAGACTGGAAAAATGAAGAATGTTGAATAAATATACTGGCTCTGGTGTAAGGAATACCTCCCCTGCAGATGGGTTCTCTTGTCTGATAGCCCTGGAGCGTGGGACTAGGGACAAGCACCCAGGGACAGGATCAAGGCTGGAGCTCCCTGGAGCTGCTGCTGGTGCTGCTGGAGCCCTCACTGTATTGAATCATGGCTTGAGGTACCAGGGGAAGAAAAACCACCTGCGTTTCTGGGAATGTAAGCAGTAAGCCTCATGTAGATTATAGAGGTGCTAGACTTTCTTTTCTTTTCTTGGCATAGATGCTGATAGCCTTATGTAGGGATGTATTTTTGCTTTGCTTTCTGCTATATGTATCTCATTCTTCTCTCCCTGAATAGTATGGATAGTGTAAAATGAACTCCATGCCATGGGATGTGAAAGAGTAATAATGCAATTTAGTGGTTAAAAATCACATCATAGACTTAAAAGACAGACAATCAGCTATCAGCACCAAATTGCTCTGAACTGCAGTTTAAATTTAGTCTAAATGTCGAAAAAGACATTTTTTTCAAGACTGTGGGTAAGCTACAGCTTTGTCATTTGTCTCAGTGTGAGTATTATCCTGGAACAAGTCAGGAAAGAGGCCCTTATTGGAGCCACTATTCTCTCACTGATTACTTTCTCTGATTCCTAAGTGTGTGCAACAGAGGGGAAGGGAAGGAGAATAAATTCAATACGTTGCTATTGTGCAAAGCCAAGGGCTAAATCAATCTACGCTGGTTGCACTTTTCACATATTGTTTGGACCCTGCTCCTCTCAGTCTAACATCTTTGATCTGAGGGACCTTAGTTGCAGACTTCATCCCTTTGTTTCTTCAGAAGGTGTGGGTAGAATGTTAGAAAAATACTTTGTAAAGACAAGGGATGGGGATCGCTGTTACTCCAAGGCTGGTATATAGAATCATAGAATCATTTATGTTGGAAAAGATCATTAAGATCATCGAGTCCAACCTATGCCTGAGGTTAGACCTCTGTGCCATTTAACATGGAATTGGCAACAGTTTACTCCCTCCCAGCACCACTCCGTGTATCCTGGCCAAAAAACCCTAGGGTATCCAGGCCAGCAGACCCTCTAGCTTCATATTTATTTGCCTAAATACCACAGGATATAGCTGATCTATCCATGTCAAAAGGGGAAGAGAGGATTACATAACTTTCATCCACTGACCAGTTCAGGGGTGTGCAACAAGTTAACTTCAGATAAATAAAGGAAATAAACAATCTCTTGCATGTGTCCATATTGACTGCTGGCAGCATGTCTCTCCCTGCCTGCTGGCAACCTGTGACACATCGGTCTCATTTTCTTCATGAGTCCTCCACTCTAGAAAAAGTGCTTTTGAAGGTTCCTTGTTGGACTCACAGCTGGATTTGGGAACCAGACAAGAAGCTACCTGGGGCTGATATGTCAGTCTTTGACATGGCCTCACTTCTTAGGAGAGCTCACATTCCAGACAGCAACAGAGGGAAGAAACAACAGTATTCCCATGGTGCCGTATATCTGGCTTCTCTTCAGATGCACGCCATCAGTCTGACCCAGGATAGGAACAAACTGCTTTCCCTGCAGTCCACACCAGAGCTGAACACCACAGGGTCTTCTCACCTGGCCTGTGCCTTCACTGAGAGATGTTCTTGAGGAAAACACAAGACTGGGACCAAAATAAAGACGAATGAATGTTATAATAATAAGAATAATTAATACTAATAATAATCCACAAATAGTAATTAATACCATGTTTATATTCACTAATAATTCACAGGCAGCAGTCACAAGAATGCATTTTACTATTTGATATAAATAATTACCATCCTTATTAATAATATTGTTTACATTTTCTCTTCCTATTCATAAGATATGCTGTTTGAGTTCTCCTTATCATTATGATAGAGGGTTTTTCTCTTTTAAAGTTAGCTTCATTTTTTCTCTTATTTTGTCCTCTTAGAAGAAATCAAAACTTTGCTGAAATAGCTTTCCTGTCACATTCTTGAGCAGACGACCAGTTTTATTTCTTTGTCAATGAGTGATTTTCTGATGCTGACAGATGTGCAGGAGAGTCAAAGATCAAATTAATTCTAATTTCTGACGTGAGATGGCATTTGAACCCAGCTTATTTAGAATGTTCTTTCTGTGTTTAGTCTGTTCGAGTAGTTTAACTGTAAGTCCCCTTCTCTCACTACTGTCTTTACAGCTCGAATGGTTGGGTACACAGAGGATGAAGAGTTAACTACTTGCTTATTATAGCAAACAGATTAAAAGAAATCAAAAACTTATGTGCATATGCTTCCCTATATTAATTGCCTGTTCTGTTTTACAACAGCTTTGTAGGACCATGCGGTTGCTCAGCTTACCCTTTTCTGGGGGACAGCTTCCCCCTCAGCTGGCCGCCCAAGATCCTGAGGGCCATCATTTGGGGAAGGGTAGTGGAGAGTATGAGCTCTATCCATCTCCCAAGACAGTTCTCCATTTGGTCTTATTATTTTCTTGCTTTCCATGACTCACAAGCCTCACAATGTTATCTGAATCAGCCTAGCATAAATATTTTTTCTAAAATGCTCATTTGTCTTTGTTTCTTCAGCCATACTTTCCAAAGCTGCTTTCATTTCTCTTAATTCTCATCTTTGCAATTTCATCATGAATTCACTTCCAGGCCTCTTTCCAAGGTATCCAAAGATATCTGCATCAGAAAATGGCTCTTTTTCTGAAGAGCCTCTATAATTTTCATTTTAAATAATAAAAGCCTAAGATTGTTTTCCAGTGAAAATATGGGGGTTTTTTAAATGGAAAAAAGGCACAGCCTACAGAAATTGCTTTAATCAAAATCTCAGATTTTCACTGAAAAAGTCATGATGTAGCATATTCGACAATAGGCAGGAAGAGAATGCTTTTTCTTTTGACAAGGCTATCTTCTTCCAGGCTTGACAGGCAATGTATGTCTTTCCACACTTTTACTTTTGGACTTTCTCATATAAAGCTAATAAAACACCTAGTTTTGTGTCTGTCTAATGAGTTTTTACTGTAGCCAGCTTTCCTCATCCATTTGGTTTACTTTCATCTGATTCTTGGAGGAAAATTAAGTCTTCCTATGGATTTTCGAGGCAAAACCAGATAATTTTTCCAGGTTTTTTTTTTTCTTATAGTTTAGGTTACATTGAAATAAGGTTAGGAAACTACCATTGGGTATTACAACAAAAGCACCACAGAGAGCTCATTATTAATGTTTAAGGAAGTAATTTTAGAAAGTTTTAGACTAACAAACTTGGAAAGGTTTGCAATTCGCTTTGAGAACTTGGAAAGCTTTCAGAAGTCTTTGTAAAGAAACTTTTTCCAATTTCCTCTGCAGTTTTCTCTCGCCAATGCCACTTTCTGCTCAGTCACAGCCTTGTCACTGCCGGTCTGGTTATTTGTATCATTATCTCCCCTCATGTCTATGGAACCAGAGACTGCTGCATGCTGCTGGGCACAGCAGCACATGACCATTGCAGACCATGCCCGTGCCCTTTAATCTTTCTGCAACTATAGTCACAGCTCTGTGCACAGAATTCATATTTCAATTTACAATTTGCCATTTTTAATCACTTCTTGATGGAGGTTACATGCCTTTAATTCAGTTATGGCTATTGCTAACTTTGATATTTCATTCAGTCTGGTTCTTTACATTGTAGTTTGGTTTTATGATCTGAGACTGAAGAATGTTTTTATCTCCGTTAATTGTGGATGCCTTCAACACCACCTTGGGCAACTATATTAACTCTTAGGACAGTACTTTGAAACAGTATGGTGTCATATGTTAAATTAAGTCATCCTGCAGTGAATTTTAATTCAAAATAAATGTAAACTGTTTCTAAAGCTGCATCATTTAATTATTCGTTTTCCTAACAGAAGCATATTGTTTACTGTTTTGGAGAAAAGGTATCAGTACATGGTAGGTAGTAAACAGAAACATTTCCCTTACTAGCAAAATCTTTTTTTCGATAAGCTACATACATTTATTTTTTTCTTCTGTCAGGACATCCTATTACGTATTTTAGCTTTTGTCAGGCTTTGAAGAGAATGTGTCTAATCTCTCTTTCATAGTACTTGGTAGTTCATTGTGAGTATGGCATGTTGCCTTTGTCATTCTTGAGCAGCATTGTGTACCAAATCTGTTGTGTCTCATGAGGAAATTAGGCTATTCCGACACAGTGAATAAAGAGCTTCAAGTGAAAGTCATTTGAAATTCATTCCAACTCTGATTTTTTTCATCACCTAACTTGCTCAATGCCTTGAATATTTTTCCTTATCTGTAGTGAGATATTTAATTATTTACTCCACAGAACATTAATAAATGAAAATCTCTCCTCACATTGGATCAAGCATATGTACGCATTGAACAATCTGATAGTAAAGCAGATTGGAAGAGACCATGGTCATACGATGTGACAGTACTGTCATTTATTAAAGTGTTTGATTTGCTATCTTTGGTTGTTATCACCGACAGACCACTTCAAGGGTTAGAAAATGCTGAGAACAAAAAGTTCTCAGGCATCCCTTCTGTCTACTATGTAATTTGAATTGACTTTTCCTTTTGTGTCATTGGATGCTGCAGCTGTAGAAGGTGACTGTTTTCAGTTTTATACAGAAGATTTTTACTAGGCATTTTAAGAGAAGAGAAAAATCTCTCATGTATTCCGTGTTTGTTGTTTTGGGGTTTTGTCTCCTTACATGCAGGATTGCAGGTAGGTAGGTAAGGAGCCCCTTGCAACTTCCAAGCTAATGGTGCTGGGGTCTTTATCACAAGTAACAGACCTTTCAGATGCTAGGTAGAGATGTTTAGAAATTCAGTAGGAACAATGTCCATAACATCAAGCCAGACAATCTTCATACGGAATAAGGTGTCAGAGCACTTTGAGTGTTCAGGAAAAGGCAGCTCTCTACCCTCACACAGTTGTCATTCTCTGACCCTATGTTACTCAGAGTATGTGCGGGAGTGGAAGGTTTCAGACTCTATTCCTAGATTGGTTCAATATGCACTGTCAAAGCAGGATTGGAGGGCCTGGGATGCAAAGTGAAAATGCGTTCAGTGCTTTTGAAACATCTTGGCTGTCTGTGCTCAGCTCTCTAATCATGATGAATAGTAAAGTGTCAAGTCAGTCTTTAAAGAATTAGTAACTGGGAGAATGACTGCAACATGCAGGAGGGAGTGACAGGCTCCTGATGAAATATGAGGTCAGAGGTTACTTATCCGTACTGTACCTTTTACTCCTTGTTTGTGTTTATATAAACCCCCCAAATTTCTGAAAATAGGCAACTTTAGAAAAACTCATGACTGAAGCAGTGAAAGCATTAGCTTCCTCATTAAATGCTAGTTTCTGATAACACTTGACTGACCTATATAAGTCTTAAGCAAGAAAAAGGTATTTCTAGAATGCCTGGGGAAATTAACCATAGCTAATTTTTTTTTTTTTAGATTTCAGAAGTTATGTTAATCATTTCATGCCTTCAACTTTCATAATGTGGTTTGAGTTTGGGCTGAGCTAGGCAGCTGCTGCTGCTGCTGCTGGCCTCATGCAATGCAGCAGGATTGTTGCCTGAATGACAGCTTCAGGATATAGCTGCAGCATAGCAGTATATTAATGACTTGGCTGGCTAACCTGCTTGGTGCATGTGGAAAGGGAATGAATACTGAAGAAGATATGAGATGCTGAAAGAACTCATGCCATAGTATAGAGCCCCAGCACTGAGGAAGAGGGGATCATAATCTGTGTTGTCTTCCTACTGCCACTGCACACCAAACTCCCTGGTGTACCCCATATGGTGAGTTTTGAAGTGAAAGGCAGATGCAGGGCTTCTGTGCTCACCACAAGCCAGGGCACTTGGCACCCTTAACCAGCTCTTTGTGCCCCCACTCCAGCCAGGAGTGCCTGCTGTTCCCCTTGCCAGAGCACTGCTTGGCACCAGGCAGGGGAATGCAGGGCCATGAGGCACAGCACTGTTTTCCATCGCTTTCTACAGAGGAATTCCCTGGTGCTTTGTGGGGAGGACAGCACCTACAAGAGCTAGGCAAAAGAGGATTTTACTACAGCACATCTGAAAATTTTATTTTACCTGTGTTGTGGAGAAACCTTGAGCCAGCTCTGGCTGTGCACTTAGCTGCCATGATTAGAAGTCTTCTACAAGCTATAGTAAGAAGTTGTGTGCATTTTTCTGCACACCTCAAATGCTGAAATAGGGATATTTATGCAATAGTCTAAAACATATTTGAACAACCACCAGTAACTTGGGACAGGAAGCAACTTCAAAGTCAAGCTTTTAGCCTCATCAAAAAAATGTCATAGTTCAGAATGATCAGACATCCATCATTCAGAAGACCAGACACCCAAGTGAATAAATCTCATTCTGCTTCACCCACCTGCATGTGCACACATCCTAAGCCTGCACTCCTGTGCACGAAAGTCCTACTGAAGGACATAGAGAAACCTGGATTATGAGAAATGGCACATAATCACTCAGTGGCACCAGGGTGACTGGCATGTGTCGTACTGCCACTGCTCTTCCTGGGCCTGGGGTTACAAAAGACAAGTCCTGTTTTCAGCCATCTGTTGATGTCACCCCAACACCTTTCAAAAGCACCATGTTGACAGTAATAGTGATAGCTACAGATAGCAGAGGAAAGATTTGAAAGCAACAGCATTTTCTTGTTAGATTCTCCAGTCTCAAATAATGAGATACTTGATGCCCACCTTTCGCTGCTTGCTCGTCTAAGAAACAATTCACTGAATAAATGTCAAACAGCAAAACGCAGAATGGATTACTATGATAATTTCATGTGAAAAGAGATTAAAACAGACTGTATCCTTGGATAATAAGCAAATATTGATTTTCTAGTCGTTGTTTTATTTTCACCCAAATCATTGTTTATTGATGGAGGTAGTTCACTCTAGTTTAAATAGGATTTGCTTTATATGTTAGAGTAGTTATATGATTGCCTATACGATACCTTAATACATCTTTAGTTAATTAGCAGTGAATGGAAATAAGGTACATATGACAAGGAGAGGAACTAAGGAAATGTGGTTGAAAATATTATATATTACTATTACTATAGATATTATTGTTTTATAGTAATGTAATGATAACCTACAGACTAAATACACCAGTTTCTGGTGCCAAAAGAAAGGGTGTGCTGACTCATGTGCTGCCAAACAATTATTTTTTTTTTTTCCATATTTTCTAGAACTGTTAGCACAAATATGCAAGATACAAATCTATACCCTCTGTTCAATGTGCATGTATTAGGGTTGTAGATCAGTATGAGGAAGACTAGGCCTGACAGAAGCTGCTGAACTGTGCCAGAAGTGGAAAGGTGACCTGACTTGGTTGTAAAAGCCATCTCTGCAGAAATCTGGGGGAGTTGCTATGGAGGAGTGAATTGTAGCCACCCCTTACCTCTTGCACCTTACTCTCTCTGGCTCCTGGGTGTGAGTAGGAATGGCTTTATGCTTTATGAAATGGCTTTATGGTTTTACGGGACCTGCTGTGCCACTTAGACCCTAACAAGTCAATGGGTCCTGATGAGATTCATCCTAGGGTGCTCAGGGAGCTGGCACAGGAGCTGGCTAAGCCACTCTGCATCATTTATCAGCAGTCCTGGCTAACAGGGGAGGTCCCAGATGACTGGAGGTTGGCCAATGTGACGCCCATCCACAAGAAGGACCAAAAGGAGGATCCGGGGAACTACAGGCCTGTCAGCCTGACCTCAGTGCCTGGCAAGGTTATGGAGCAGATCATCCTGAGTGCCACTGAGCAGCACACGCAAGAAAACCAGGGGATCAGGCCCAGCCAACGTGGGTTTAGGAAAGGAAGGTCCTGTCTAACCAACCTAATCTCCTTCTACGTAGACTGGGTGACCTGCCTGGGAGACAAAGGGAAGGCTGTAGATGTGGTCTACCTGGACTTCAGTAAAGCCTTTGACACAGNATAGTGTGGCCAGCAGGACTAGGGATGTAATTCTGCCCCTGTACTCGGCACTGGTGAGGCCTCGCCTCGAGTCCTGTGTGCAGTTCTGGGCCTCTCACTTCAAGAAGGATATTGAGGTGCTGGAGTGGGTCCAGAGGAGAGCAACCAGTCTCGTGAAGGGACTGGAGGGAAAATCTTATGAGGAGAGGCTGAGTGAGCTGGAGTTGTTTAGCCTGGAGAAGAGGAGACTCAGGGGAGACCTTATCGCTCTCTACAACTACCTGAAGGGAAGTTGTAGACAGGAGGGGGATGGGCTCTCCTCTCAGGCGATTTGTGACAGGACAAGAGGGCACAGCCTGAAACTTAACCAGGGGAGGTTTAGGTTGGACATTAGGAGGCACTTCCTCACAGAAAGGGTTATTAAATACTGGAATGGGCTGCCCAGGGAGGTGGTTGAGTCACCGTCCCTGGAGGTGTTCAAAAAAAGACTAGATGCCCCACTTAGTGGCATGGTTTAGCTGGGTCATGGTGGTAGGTCATAGGCTGGACTTGATGATCGAAGAGGTCTTTTCCAGCCTTAAATATTCTATGATTCTATGATCAGCTTCTCCCTATTTCTCTTAGAGCGCTGCTTTAGATAAGCAATTGCTTGGTAGATGTTTTTTTATGAACAGGCACAAGGTAATGGTATTTCAGGCCTTGCTGTGAAGCTCTTGGGCTTTGTTTGTTGAGGGAGGTAGGAAATAAAATTGACAAGGATTCAGATGAGGAGAAACCCAAGGAGCATTTGTCCTTCATGCAACATGTATTTAAGCCTTGAAACCCGTGGCCAGAGAGTATTAACTGTGTGAATAGGCTTAAAAAGGAAGACAGGTTTGTTCAAACAAGTTTGTGGAACTGAGATCTAACAATTCTGTAGTATTCATGCATATGTTTACTATAGAGCTATTACCTATATCCAGTGGGTGTAGCTCTCTGGAACACAGAAAGTATAGTGGACAGTTGTCATTGTATTGTATGCCTGTTCTGTCACTGTTGTCTCCCTTTCACATAAATTATTCACCCCTTCTGGCCAATTGATGGAATTTGCCTTGATATACTACTTTAGTCTCACTTTATACGTACAAATAAGTTACGTTGAGTCCATGTTCAGTATGGAGTTTAAGTTTCTGAGTTAGCTACAAGGGAAACTGAATAAATTACTGTATGGGGCACCAAGAATTAAAAAATACTAAAGCAGAGAGTCTAGGATCATCTGCCTCCTAAAAATAAATAAATACACCTCATTTTTTACTCTCTTAGCTGTTTCAAACTGAAATTGCAGATTTCTGTCTACCAAATCTTAAGAGGATGTAGGATTCATTATTATTTGCCTTCTTATAATATGTAAAATTACTGCCTTCCACTCCAAGGAAGAAAATTATGAAAGGAAAGTAAATGCTCTTGTTAGTTGTTACTCTCAAAGAAAAATCATAAAATGTTCATTATTTATGAAAAACTTAAAGAAATCTCTCTTAGCTCTGTTATCATGTGAAAGTGTTATTGGAAATAGATGTTTCTCATGAGAATGGACAAGAGGCTTCAGGTTTTTTAGTCTTTTTCTTAGCCACCTTAGCCATTTTATTACTCTTGTCTGTCTCCGTCTCAGTTAGTTCACTCATCTGCTGCATGAGAAGTACTTCAAGGCTGCCAAGGCTTGAAGACCACAAGAATTAGGGTCTGCATATGTAAGGTTCTAAATTATCACCAAAACCCATCAAATAATGTTGTGAGATTGTCACGATGTCGAAACTAGCTCCCAGAATTATGCTTTTCTTTTACAGTAAGTTTTGGCATGGATACCTTCCCAGATTTTTAATAAATCTATCTGGAGACTGGCTTTACATGGATGCCCATCTGCCAGTGTAATGTCTCATTAAAAGACCCAACAAGTGTTAGCCTTTGAGGCTGATGGATGTTCTGCAGGAGGAACAAAGAAGAAATAAGTTAAGCAGAAAATGCACACCACATAGAAATATCACCTGCACCATTAGTCTGAATCCAGGTGGAGTGCTCTCATTCATATGTGATATGTCTGTCTGGAAGGTAACGACTGTAGTGATAAAATCCACCAATTCTGAGGCAGGAGGGACTCCATCCTAGAAAAAATACTTTCTTCTTCTTTTTGGCGCATTTAAATGCCAAGTAAAACTGTCTTCTTTCTGCAGAGATATGTGCCATAAACCACACTTATTGGGCTAACTGCTGTTCCTCTGCGCTGTTACAGAACTGCAATAATAGTAAGAGCAACATATTGCCCAAAAGATGTGTGAACACAAGCATTCACAAAACAAGTCTGTAACTTTACAGAAATGCCTGTAACAAAAAGAAGAATTTGATTTCAGCAAGTGTTTTGATCATGTCTGTACACGATGCAGGGAAAGAAACTCAAACAAGTTATTCTGCTCCTTACTCACTAGGGCAATTGAATACCATTAAATTACTCACATCTAGGGGTCTTTCTTCATGCTTTCTGTTTACTTTTTCTTCTGGTAGACTCTAACTGATCATTTACTCCTGTTGACTTCTTGTTTGTATGCGTTGCTGAGGAAATATCTCAGTATCTCTATCACACTTGAGCTTGTACCCCTTATAGTTTCCACAGGATCTTATGATTCTGTAGCTGGCTGCTTATTTCCAGCCAGTTTCAATGAAAAAGAGCCCCGGGTCACAGAAAACAAGCAGCACTTCATGAATATCCTTGTTCTTTCTTTCAGAAAAAGGAAAATAAATAATAAAAAATAATAATAATAAAAGCTTTACCTCAGTTTGATTATTTTGTCCCTGTTTCTATGGAAACGAGAACAGATGAAGAAGCAACTGATTGCTGAAACCCTGGCCAAGCCAAGGCAACTGGCTGCTGCTGAGGGCTTCAGGTTCCATTTGGTCTGTCCACTGGGTTGCTATATTTGAAATGGTTTCACGTTGCAGTGAGGAGAAACAGGGAACTGCATCAGGTTTAAATAACAGTGAAAATTTACTTTGCCTGGGATCTCTTCAAATCTCGTGGTTATCAGGACAAGGTCAGAACAATTTTATTTTTTTTTTAAACAAAGAGCATGCAGACAAGTAAAGCCTTCCTGCTCAGGTGATTCAATGCCCTTGGACTTTCTTTCAATTTTTGTAATATTTACGAAGTATGGAGACCAGTGGATACTAACATTAACATAAGTGTGTCAACTCAGCTGAGTGAAAGGGTGTCTAGTAGACAGAAGAATAACAGGCCTAGGCAAAGACTCTTTTTATTACCTGGTCCTGAACTCAGCTCCAGTTGCTGACTTTCTCTACTACCATACCACACCGCTGTTCTTTTATAAAACTTAACCTCCTGGCCCCAAGCCCTCTACTTCTCCTTTCTATATCCATGCTGTATACCTTCAAGCTCCCTTGCAAAAAATCCCTCATCTTCTTGTTATCCCAGTCCCAGGCATCCAAATTCCTACTAAACTCGACCTTCTATCCCACAGCCCCCAACCACCAGTTACTCACCAGCCTTTCTCCCTATGTGCCCATTGCTTCCAGCACCTGGTGCGTCATGGTTTGGAGTCAGGGCAC
>WEIS01080614.1:0-19368 GCA_013389965.1 Todus mexicanus
ATCCCCATCTCCATCCCCATCCTTGTCCTCACGCCCACCCACATCCCAGGCTGGGGACACATCATGCTCCAGAGCCCTTCCCTTCACACTACGGGAGGCCAAGGGGCTTTAAGGACCACGAGCTGATCTTGTTTCACCTGTGCCCCAGCAAAACACTCACTTGCACCTCTTCCACCTCCTGGGCATTTCAGTGGTTTATCTGGGGATTTCCCACCTCCAGACCTGCTCCTCTTACTTGGGATGAGGCAGGTGGTCTGGGGAAGGCTGTGCTGAGCTGAGGGCAGGGTGGGTCATCTGATATTTAAGAACGGCATCGCTCCTTGCTTCCCAACTCACCTCAGGGCCCACGAGGCTATAGAGCAGCCCCAAACATATTTTGTCCTTCAAAAGGATGACTGCCAAGACTGGAATGGAGGCAGCAGGTCTGTCTGGCCACTCCTTTCCTACATGTCCTCCCTCCTTGCTGCCCACCTGGCCCCAAAGCCTCAGGAGCTGCAGGGGGAAGCACCAGTTACCTCAACCAGCCGCTTGTCCGATTCCAGCTTGTAGAGCTGCTCTTCGATGTCTTGCTCCCGCTCCTCCAGGCGGTCCTGCTGCTTCATCAGCATCTTCTGCAGAGATGGGAGAGAGGAGCAGCCATCAGAGCCCGGTGGCCACACAGGCCAGGAAGCTTCGGTGCCGCCCCCACCGGCTCTGCCCACGCGGTTCGGGAGGGACAGTGTTTTCTCCCAGGAGGATGCCATTGCCCAGCTGAAAGCTCACACACGGCTGCTGGAGATGGAAGCCTCGCTATTTCAAGGGTCACGCAGTGGGTCCACGTGTGCTGGGTTGCCTTACCAGCTGGGGACCTTGATTTAGGTCCCCTGGATGGGGGCAGCCCCTCACGTAGCTTTTCGCAGCCCAATCACTGGGGTTTTGTCAGAGACAAGCCCTGGGGACCCCGGGGGGGTACACGGAGAGCCTCATCTCTCTCTAGGGCAGCATCATTTTGAGGCCCATCACCCACCGCCAGCAGGCTCCTGCGAGACATCGCCACCCCCCTCGCGCCCCCATACGCCACGCCAAATCCTTTCTCCCTTCCCCGCCTCCATGACAAGCCCCAGAGCCAGCGTCACTGTAATTGGGAGGGACAGAGAGAGGAGGACCAGGGCCTCCCCCTGACATGCTGCCAGCCCCCAGCCCCGATTCCTCAGGGCTGGGCTTGGGCCATCAGCCCAGTAACTGGGACAAAACCTTATCCCCAGCTCTCGGCGCAAGTGCCTTGCTCCTGCACGCATCCCCGAACAGCACGAAACCCACTACCCATGAAAGAAGGGCTCCGACCCCGCGAGAAGGAGCAGAGCTTCCCAAAATACCCCTCAAACTAAATTTTTCCCCTCCGCAGTTATTCCAGGGGCGAGCCAGCACAGCGGCGGGGCGAGGAGAAGGGCTTCGCTCAGCACAGAGATGCGGCGCTAGAGACTCTCAACGACGAGGGCAAGATGGGAAGAAAACGGCAACGAGGATGAATTTCGAGGGGATTATTGCTATTATAAACCGCCGCTTGGGGATTTATAATCAAGTAATTAATTCCTGGACGAGGCGGGAGGGGGAGGGCGGCAGAGGCGCTGCCGGGATTAATTGCATTGCAGGGAAAGGCTGTCACCTCCGACTCGATTCGGGAGCAGGAATGCGAAGCCTCCTTCCTCCTGTTGTTTTTCTTAAGGTCTCGGGCACCTCCAGCCTCAGTGGTGCTGGGCTCCTACCACTAATAATAACAACGAGGAACTAAAAAAACCCAGCTTCCCACTCGCAGTCGCACTCCACATGCTCGCCTAGTGCCCACATGTGTGCAGCCACCCACGCACACGCAGATGGACACACAGACAGCGCATCCACTGAAACAGGGTCCGAGGGGCAGCGACAGCAACGCAGACCCCCAGGCACGGGGGGCGTTTGCTGGCGCGTGAGAACAGAAACACAGGGGCTGGGCTGCAAGCACCCAAAGGCAGTGCTGCTGCTGTTTTTAAGACCAGCTGAGTAGGTGGGAGCATCCACACAGAGAACGGTTTGATGCATACATTAAAAATCTTCTTTTTCCATTGTAAAAGGGTCGCTACTTGCGCTGTTGCGGCGCCAGGAGACTGCAGCCCACTCCTGGGTTAAACACGGTGGGAACTGAGCTCCAGAGAGGGGGTCAACACCACTTGATTGGAGAGAGCCAAGCACACAGGCAAGAACCACGTCCCAGGTCCTGTGCCAGCACCCAGGCCAGGGTACAGAGCTACTGGTGACTTTTCTGGGGGCTCAGCCAGAGGTTTGGGTCCAGCACCAGGCAGAGCTGCGGGGTGGGCAGCAGGCAGGCCAAGAGGCATTGGGCAGCAACCTGCTCCGGCAGCGGCGCGGGTTGGTACACGTCAACAACCTGCTCCCAAGCACCACTGGCTGAAAACACGGATTGCAACACCCATCTACGTGGGCCTGGCATGCAGAGCAGAGCACTCGGCTCTGGATCCTGCTCCAGCATTCCCAGGCTGGAATTCCCCCACTGAAATCGCAGCCGACTGATGGGAAACCCACCTGCTCCAGGGACGGAGATGCCCTCCTGCATCCCTGCTCACAGGAGGTCGGTTGAGCCCGGGAGTCGGGGCAGATCTTGCAGTGCAGGCCAAGCTTCTCACTCTCCAAGCTGGAGAGCCAAAAGACAACACGAGCCTTCACACCCAGCCCTTCCCTACGCCTCCCTCCCTGCCAGCACTGACTTGCAGTCTCCACTGCGAGCACCCAAACCCACTCTGCACCAGCCCACTGGGAGAACAGATGAATCTGGGGTGCCCTCCATGAGAAGCTGGGTCCCCTCCCCACCTTCCCTGACTGCCAACTGGGGTAGGGCTGAGGAAAAAGATGGGACAGGATCCAAGGCCTACAGCTCCCTGGGCACAGAGGCCAAATCCCTGTCCCGTTACAGCGGACGCATCGGGTGCCCAATGTGGAGCCACCCTGAGGCAGCCCCTGCTTTTCCCCCCGATGCTGCCAGGATGCTCTCAGGGGGGAAAGCAGGGTTTCCCACTGCTGTCAGACACTGGGTAGTCAGAGGCCACCCTGCCAGCCCCACCAGTGCAAAGAAGCCTCAAGGGATGGACCAAAACAGCCCTGGACATGCACGTACCATCATCCCCTTCCCACCGCCCTGCAGCTGCCGTGGCAGAGCTGCCAACCTTTGTGTTTTGTAACAAACCTCAGGGTGCCCCACTCCTGGAACCATACGATCATGTGAAATCACAAATATATATAAACAACCTTTTATATGTATAAGTTCATTTAATAGCCTCTCTTACAGTTGGAAAAAGTGACCAAAATCTGCCTAAAGCCAGAGAAATCAGAGAGAACAGAGGACATGCAGTGTGTGCTTTGAATCTCACATTTAAGCCACTCTCTTGATTTTAGGGTGATTTAAAAATCATACATGCCAGGGATAGCAGCACTTTACAGTCACAGCAACTGAAACCTTAACAAGACACATGAACCCTTCTGGCACCGAGGGGCAAAATCTCATTGTCTCTGCAGCACGGGCTGAATTCCTTAGGTATTTTGAAAAGGGAAATATATCCCTTCCCCTCCCAAATCTGGTATTTCTGAAGTCATGAACTCCTCCTCCTCCAGGATCAGAATTTCTCAGGGCAATTTCTCATATTTCACGCATGACCTTGATGCTGGGAGAACCACAGCTCCCCCCGTGCAGGCGTCCTTCCCGAGCTCTGAGCAACTCCATGATCCCAGTTTGTCATTTCTGAGACGCATCACCAGTTTACGAAACGGCCACCAAAAATACTCTGTATTCCAATGCCAGCTGAGAGTCAACTTGCCTAATTAATGAATAAGTTAATCTCCATCTGGGGTAACTGGCTGGTCCACTCCAACCCTGCAGGCCCCAGCAAGATGGGGCTAGTTGTTGGACACCAGTTTACTCTGTTGGAGTTGCAAGTAATCTCTCCCCTCCTCACGGAAAAAAATAAAGAGGGGGGGTGGGGAGTCCTAAGTGGAGGTGAGTGGGGCTCTCTGCAAACACGCTGTGGGATCACGCCAGGGGAAGGCTTGCTGACCACCACTACCTGCTCAGCGCTTACTGCGTGGAAAGCGTGGCTGGGGAAACCACCCTTGCCCTGTGTACACCTTACTGCACCTCCCAGTCCATCCCCACGAACCTGCACATGGGCAAAGCTGCACTGGCCCCAACTCCAAGCGGTCACTCCAGCACGGGACATGTCCACTCTCCAGGCAGGGAACAGGGGGATGTCTGCCGGGGGACAGGGCTGCCCTGACAGAGCAGAATTTCTCCAAGATTAAATGCCTGCAGCTGCACAACAGAAAGAGTTTAATAGCTTGGATGATACAGGGCATCTGGGTTCCTCATCCGGGTGTCAGCATATGCAGGCAGGCAGCTTCCACTGCAAAGGGGGGCACTGGGGTGTGGGAAGGAGCTCACACCCACCCAAGACCTCCCAGGCAGGGACAAATCTGCAGGCAAGATGTCTCCCTGTCTTGTCTTAGGCTGGTCTGACCACTGTCCTCTCCCAAAGGACGGGGCTCTGTCTGCGGCCACTGCTGAGCCCACGATAATCACGGATTATGCCGCCGTTCTGCCTGGAGCCCAGTAACCCTCTCATTCCCCCTATGAAGTCCCCAGCATCCCGTGGCTCTGGGGCCAGCACCAGGGCAGCAAAACCCCGTGACATGCCCCAAGGTTTCGCCTGCTCTGAGGATGGCCAGGGTCCCTGTGTGCCTTCTGGGGAGAGTCGGCAGGGGAATGACTGTGGCAGCCCCTTCCCTGGGGTGTGAGTGCTCACCAGCCTCTGCCCAACTCCCAGCGGGATCAGGAAGGAGCCTGGCAGCTTCACCAAAGCCAGAGGTGCCCCACAACCTGCCAAGCAGCTCTGGTTTTAAACGACAGCTGGAGCAGTGAAAAGCTTTATCGCGTTCATGGGGCAAATGAAGCCCATGCAGCTTCTCTGATGCCTAATAAGCTCCTCTGATGTGCATCCTTCAGGGCCATTTCTGCAGCAGAAGCAAGAACGCCCTCACACACTGATCTGCGGGACGCTTGCAGGATGCTGATTCTCAATAAACTGGGCTGAAACTGGCTGCAGGTTTGGAGGGCTCTACAGGAGGGCAGGTGGACTAACCACAAGAGCACACAGCCCTCGTTCCCGTAGGAAAGAGAGGCGAGCAGGGAGCCAGGCTGTCCCACAGAGTGCCTTTAACCGCAGCTGGACAGCTGGCCCGGGACAGGCACGCTCGCTTCTCTGCCTCCCTCCTTCCCTCTCCTCTGCGCCCGGGCCTTCCCCTCACCGCCAAATCCCAGCCACCAAGTGAATAAGGACATTGTTTGCAGCTACCGGAAAGCCAGAACAGAGGGAGCAGCTCAGAGCACGAGGGGGAGGAAGGGCGAGGAGGAGGAGGAAGGTGGAACCGGAGCGAGGAAGCCGCAAAGGGCAGATGCCTGTTGTGGGAATGGCTCCAGACACCTGCAGCTCAGCCCAGGGACCGGGATCAAGGGCCCCCATTGAGACCCGTGTCCCGGCACGTTGCTGGAGACGGGCCTGAAGTCACAGTGACTGAATTTTAATGCACCGAAAGCCCTGGACCGAGAAGGCGAGCGCAACCTTGCGCCTCCCCGCGCCTCCCACTTGCAGGCTTCCCGCTCCCCAGCCCCGCTCCGCTGTCAGCTGGACGGTTTTCTGAGAAAAACCCACGCAAGGAGGTATTCTCATTCCTCCTGAAAGCGTCCCCCCACCTGCCAACACACCGGCACCTTGACGCCATGCAGCTCTGGGGCATGGCACCGCAGTGCCCCACAAAAACAAGATCTCAAACCACGAGATCCTGCACCGCAGCCCGAGGGGACCAGTCCCCACAGCCCAAACCGCCTGGAGCATCCCTTCCACCCTTGTCAATGTCTCCTGTTGACCAGACACTGGCAAAAGCGGCTCAAAGCAGCTCTTACAAACTCCCCGCAGCCCCCGCAGCACTCACGGGAGGCTGATCCGCTTACAGGGACAGGAAGGAAATGTTTTCTGGTTGGGGTTTCATCTTGCACACATTTACAGTAACAACCAGGCAGGAGGGGAGGTCTCTGGCCAGAGCAGGAGGCCTCACCTCCCCCGGCCAGCCCAAGCACACACACGCTGCTCCGCTCTGGGGTTTGGCTTTTCTCACGGTGCTCCCTGCGCGGAGATTGGGCTGGTTTATCCCCGGCAGGGGAAGGAAGAGGGGAGGGGAACAGCCTCCGTGATATTAATAGCTGCCCTTGCTAGGAAGGGATGGGAGCAGCAGCCACACAGCGCATGGGCATCAAAGAGACCCCCTTGCTAGTGCCAAGGGACCTCCTGAGCACTGGGAGAGCTGGCGCTTTGCAGAGAAGGGCTGGAGGCCAAACATTCAGTGCCGGCCCGGGGGAACAGGATGCGGGGTGCCTCTCGCAAGAGCAGCTCTCCACCCTGTTCTCACGCCACGGTGGGTGGAGATGCCTTCTGACTGTCCCTCTCTCCCTGCAAGATGCTGCCTGGTCTCTGAGCCTTCCCAAGCACGTCAGGGAGGAGAAACCACCCGGCCGAGCCCCATATCCCAGCTCCACCAACTACCCCAGAGACAAAGCCCCAGTGCCACCTCCAGCACCCAGCCCAGCACAGGGCAGCCCTACAACGTGGCTGGCACGCAGCAGCCAGATACTCCCAGAAAGCCACGACTCACGGCTGCTCCGCAGTGCTCAGGTTGGCCCGCGTGTGTCCCTGGGGCATCTCAGGATGGTGGGTCGGGCAGATGATGCTCCACCACATGGCCTGGTACCAGAAGACCCTGACCCACCGCAGGGCTGTGCCGGTGCCTGCAGCCTGGGACAGCTCTTCCCCTTGTTTATACCCGGCAGAAAGGAAGAACTCATTAGTAAAGGGAAAATACGAGGCATTGTGTTGCAAGGGGCCAGCAGTGGGATTTCTGGAGGTCAGGAAATGAGGATCTATTCTCCACCAGAAAGCGACCTTCAGAAGGACCTTGAGGATGTTAATTTGAGTCTCTGTGTCTCTGTGTCCCCCTGCTCCCCACTGCCGCAGGGGATACTTGTGGCTGTGCCTCTTGCACAAATGGGAGAAGAAGGCTGGGCCTCTACTGATGTTTTTTGGACCCCAACTTCAAGGCACAGCCCAGCTGCCAGTGCCCTGTGAGAAGGGACAAAGATCTGATTTGAGGGGAAAAGAGGGATAGGGGAGATTAAGGAGAAGGGAGATGAGGCTGGAAGCTGTAGAAGCATCCCCTTTGTGCCAGGTCCTGGAAAGAACCATCTCTGCCAGACCTGGGGCTTAAGACTCGCTCACAGTGTGGGGACAAGAGGAAGAAAGGTGCAAGAAACACACTGGGAAGATGAATACGGGGAAGGAGGAGCTGGTTTGCACACCAAACATGCAGCCAGGTGAGCCTCAACTGATGCCACTGGCTCCACAAGACAAAGATGAGCCTTGGTGATGCCCAGATCCACCAGGAGAGACGGCACCTGGATGGGTAAAATGTGCTTCTGTGCTGGGCCCTGGCAGCACGGAGACAGCAACTGCTTTTGGGCAGTGCAGGAGCAAAATGGAGAGACCAGCTCTGAAAGCTGCTGCGGCTGTGGCTGCAGGCACAACCAGGCCCTCGGGACAGCAGAAGAGAAGCAGCTCAAGAAATCTTTCTTTTCTATGCTGGGAAGGGAGGGAGAGTAGATCCCCGCCCAGGCCCGGGTGCAGGCACCAGCCAGAAGCCCTTCCCCGCCAGCTTTTGTGAGGGAGGACAGTCCAAGCTGCCTTCACTTGGGAGCAAGAAGAGCTAGGAGGAGTCATGGGGCTCAGCTCTGTGTTTACGAAGGACAAGGTCTGCATCTTCTCCACCATCGGGGATGTAAGGGAGGAGCTCTTTCCCCCTTCCTCTTTCAGTTTTAGGGGGAAAATGTCCTGCTTTGGAGCTGCTTATAAACCAGTGCCAACATCCACCCTGCTGCTGAGCCATCTCTGTCACGGGGCTCTGGCTCAGGCCCCAGCATAAGCCTGCTCTGCCCAGCATGACCCAGCACCGAATGCCCTTTCAGCAATCATCTCCAGAGCACCAGCACCGGGGCATTGCTGGGGCACTCCAGGAAAGTTGCAGGGGTTTGCGACATCCCAGAATGTTTCAGACATCGAGACCCAAGCGCCTCGAGCAACTGTTTCCAGCCTCTTGGGACCTCAGATTGACACCAACACCTGAAGTACATCTGGCTCCAGTGACCAGCATCGCCTCGCACTTCCTCCCTACCATGCCAGAAAATAAAATCCGGGCCTTGCAGCTACACTGGTTTGGATCTGGCAGATTTCAGGGTTTTGGAACCTAAGAGATCGCGTAAGAAGTCCTGCCCTTTCCGCCTTCAGTGTGCTCTGTGCTTGTGGTTTCTTGCATATTTCAATCAATTTACATGTACATTACAGAGGCCCTAACCTCCATTTCTCCTTCTTCTGTCTCTGTTTTCATACATCTGTCCCTCTTCGACCACAGACCTAGCTGAAAAATTAAGCCAGTAAGAAAAGAAACACACTCTTTTCAGTTGGATCATCTCCCCAAAGTGGCTCTCACAAGTGTTCTGCCAGCTCCAGTGGTGGCACTCTGGGCAGAAATGGGAGGTCGTTCAACGCTGAAACTCCATCAAATCACGAAATCCTGCTCCTCACACAAGCCCCGTTGCTCTGACATATCATCTGTGAGTTGTTCCTTCCATAACCCCCATAAAAAAATAAACAGGCTTTGGCAGCACCTCTGATCCTGCCTTGATCTGCTGTTGTCCCAGCCTCGTCCAGCTCTGTTGAACCCCAAGATCAGCGCAATGTGCCACAATCTCAGGGTCCCAGCCTGTCCTCCCCAAACTGCAGCTGGCAGAACACCTTGCCTTCAAAAGCAGCCATCCTGCAAAGACCCACTCCCATCACTTGGCAGCAAACCCACCCCCATCTGCAGCCCCTGCAAAATTGAGAAACCCTCACTCCCTCTTCCAAATAAACATCTTGGATTCAAGATCCAGCTGGCCTGGGGGATTTCAGAGTTTTCTTCCTGCAGGGGTGAAACGCAGCCAGCCTCTTCCACCCTTCCTCCCAGTGCAGGCTGAGCCGCCTCGCCCCTGCCCAAAGACCTCTGCTCCACACCCACTGTGGCTGAGCCCCGCCACAGGGAGACACGAGCTCTGAACAACACCCCCTTTGGCTTCCGACCCCACAAATTTCTAACCTCTGCTCTAGAGGGGACCCCAGCCCGAGTATCTGGATACATGAGCAGGTTTTTGGGGGAACACGGATAGCACCGAGGCGCTAGCGCAGCCGCAGCGACACCAGCCTGCACCCGCACGCCCCAGCCACGAGACCACCGGCAAGTGTGAAGGCAACGACCTGCAGCCACGTGCCCCATCAGCGTCTTGTTTGGCGACCCAGAGACGAGGGGACTGGCTGTGAAGGCAGCACAAAGTCCCTCTCCAGGCTCAGGCAGCGCTAGAAAGAAAACCTCGCTTTGATTTAAAGGCCATGATTTCATTTTTTTCCTCCCAACCGATCTAGTTAAACTTCCAACCGCTCAAGGCTATTTTAATTTGTACTGGTAAGTTAAATCAACACAAACAAGGGCAGAACAGGTTTTTATGCACCTCTATTACTGGCTTGCACCAACTAGAGTGCGGCTAGATTTCTCCAGGCAGCTTTTTTCTCCTTTTTTTTTTTTTTCTAATAAAGATAAGGGGGGGGGTGTGCGTTTTTCGTGCACCTCCAACTGACAAATGGAGCCTGAAAGTGAGTTGGGAGTCAAAGCCTTGCGGAAAGTCAAGGTGACTTATGCGCCAATAGGCTGGATTCAAAGAGCTTTGCAAAAATGCAGATCAACTAACAAGATTTATAAAACCCGTTAGGGGCTTAGAGGCTGCTTAATTCTCAAAGGTGCCAAGGAAAGTGCCTGACTCGCAGAGGGATGGATGGGGCTTACGGAGGTGGCTATCTCAACCTCGCGGTTGAGTCAAGAAAAGAGGACTCCATTTCTCTTGGAAATGAGGCTTTGATATGCTGAGATGTTTAGTCTGAGCCTTGGCTCCTCCATCACTTACTTTAAAGAAAAAGAAACCAAGTCCTGCTGCTGCAGACAACGGTTAGAAGCAGCTACCCAAAGCCACAGCAGAATCTGCTGCTTCAGCTCGCCAGCGCCAGGCACCACCCAGAGGAGCAAAAGACTCAACCGGATTCGGCACACAAGCTGGAAAAAATAAAGAGGGGAAAAGGGAAAAACAGAAAGAAAAGAGGACTTTGCACTTCTACCACTCCCCAGTGCCCAGCATTTTACAGGCTGGAAGCAACCCACCAGCACCTGCAGGCAGCTCAGGCGACACAGAGCGAGCCCGTCAGCCACTCCGCACCCATGACCACGACCTGCTGAACGCCAAGGACCCCTCAGCCGCCTCCTCGACGGGTTTTTCTCTCTCCCCCGTTTTTTTCGCGAGGCGGCTGTTGAGAATCTGAAAGCCCGGATTATAATCTTTATGAATCCCATAGTTAGATCGCGCTGAACAGCAGCCCAGCAACACCAGATGTTCAAACAAAGCTGCCAACCGACAGCTGTCTGCAGCTTGCAGCGTGTTTTTACTTTAAAATGCAAAATGATACCAATCTATATTAAAAGAGAGACGTTCGGAGCCTTTCGATAGCAGCTGAAGCCGTGGATATTGCTCTTTCACGCAGGGTGTGGCGGCAGAAGGAAATATCTCAGAAACTACTGCTTAAGCCGCCCTCCCGGCCCCCCCAAATCCTGGCCCCTTTCCTAATGGGAAAGAGACTCACGTTACTGCCTGAGTGCCGTGAATGTACCAGTGCGTGTCCAAACACGCCAGCAAAAAGAAAAATGCAGCATGAACAAACACTGTCTAACGAAGGATGGCAGAACGAATCTGGGCGCTGCACAGCCCGCACCTGGCTCTCAGCGGCGCGGGGAGGATGAAGTGACGCACAGCGGGACAGAGGGAGCCAGCCCTGGGGTGCAGGGTGCAGCAGTGCCTCCCCTCCTGTGCTGGTGGACACACTGGGGGGGAAAAGGTCCCTTCTAGCCGCAGAGCAGCAGCAACAGAAGCAAGGAATGGAGACGCATCTTCCAGTGCTCTCACCCATCTGCCCAGCGTCCTGCCTCGGGCTGTCCCACGTCCCTCTACAACACGCAGGGGCACTGGTGCAGCACTAGTCCCACCAGGGAAACTCTGCCGAGGCCTCTTCTGAGACCTGACTGCAGTAGGTTTTGAACTTGCATCGCTTTGTACCTTTATTTGTTAAGCTGGCTGGGACCAGGCACAAAGCCCTAAACCCTGCAACCTTTTCCACACGCCAACAGCTGGAGAAGGCAAGGACTGGAGCTCAGCCTGGGTCTCTGTTCTTTCTCTCTCTGGAAACACAAGCCACCCACACCCACCACATTTCGGGGGTGGCAAGTCCTGAACGTGCCGGGCACAGTATAGTACTTCTGGCTTGCAGGAATCACATGAAGAGGGCTCTGACTTAGTCAAACGTGACATCCCAAATTCCCCACCAGCCGCGATCACAGGAAATCTTTGGGATCGCTCCCAAGGCTGCCTCATTGTGCTCCAAGCAGCAACAGCATGAATGAATCACGCTCCTCAACGTGACACCCAGCTCCCAGCAACGTACTCGGGACCAAAATATTTACGTTGCAAATGAGTAAGAATAGGACCAGATCCCCTCCCCAGCCTGGTGACATAAAAAGGCCAACTTGGTCTTACATTGAGCAAGCAGGCGGCAGAAGGATAAGAAATCGGGAGGCAGAGAGCAGCCCAGTGTCTCACAGTCTGGCTGTACCCAGCAGTGCTGAACCAGAGCCCTCTGTGACAGCAAACCCCCCGCACCAGCGAGCACCGAGACTACAATCCCCGTGGCACCGCGCTCCCACTGGAGCTCAGCAGCCGGGCGACACACGAGGGAGCATGCTGGGACCTGTAGTTTCCAGCCAGCCAGCTACAAAACGCCATCCACCAGTAAACACGTCTTGAATTAAAGAGACGCAAGGCCCCCAAGCTTCTGGCAAGGTGCCAGCTGTGGCTTCTCGTTGGCAGGCACTTGGCCAATTCCCATGTGTTGCATTAGCCCCTTTCCATGGAGCAGCCAAGAGCCCACGCTTTGCGAACCTCCTCACAGCTGAACTGTGCCCTGCCTTTGCCAAAGTGACGCGTCTGCACGGACAGCGGGATGTTCCCAGAGCCTGGGTGCAGCCCAGGGCTGCAGGAGATGTCAGCCCTGCTCCTACCTTGCTGCAAACTCCTCTGCTTCTGCTCCGTGAACTCTGGAGCAGGATCCCACAGCCATCGCTGCCCAAGCTGCAGCTATGTAGAGCACAACGCTGCATCCCGAGCCTACACGGGTCAAATAAAGCTGCCACCGAAGCAATCAGAGTCACAGGCAGCAAGAAGCAACGCACCAGTGTGGCACTTTCAGGCAGAGCAGCGCAAGTGGCCAAAGCTCTGCCAGAACCACCACACTGACAAGGCTTGGGACAACCAGCTCCCCACAGCAACCCAGACGGCTACGCAGCCTCCTCCCGAGAGCCACTGCCCTGCGTTCCAGCAAGACCAGGACTGTACAGCATCCCTTAGGGAGCACGGCTCCCCTTGGGGACCATGGTACCCCTCTTGTTGCCAGCTCACCCTCCCCACTGCAAAGGAAATCACAGTGCCTGGCTGATGTCAGGAGGCATCACTTCACACAAAGGCCAGGCTTCCTGGCAGGGAAGGGGTGGGGGAGTGGGAAGGAAGGGGAAGAGGAGCCTGGGGCAAAGGCAACCGGCACCTCCAGCTCCCCAAGAGCACACACAAGGGGCAGAGGCAGGAGACGGTGCAGCCCTTTCTCCTTTAACTGCCCTTGCACTCGGGAAATAGCAACAACATCCTATTTCCCAGTGCCCTTCACAGGAGCCAGCGTGGCCCTGCCCCGCAGAGCTGCAATGGAGCACACATCCCTCTAAGGATGCACAGAAAAGAGAGACTCAAGTTTATTTTGATTTACTCCTGCAAATAAAGGAAATTCACCTCAGCTGGACTGTGGCTGCTCCTGACCAGGGGGAAGTATGCTCCAGCCAAGCTCAGGGACACAGCTCCCTGCCAGGGGCCACCGAGGAGAAAAGCCGCCTCTGTGACAAGCTCGAATGCCAGCGCCCCCGAAATGGGCAGAACCGCACACCCCACCTGGCTGTCTCCTGCCCATGGGAGACCAAGTGCTCATGGCACCCGTTAATTGATAAGTACAGCTAAAACCACCGTATTTAGGACAAAGTCAAGAGTCATTTGCAGCCCTCATTTTGCAACCTCCTCTCCCCAGTGCTCTCCCCAAAGCTGAGCATCTTTACAGTGTGCAGCACATCATGGTACCCACGGCATCGAGATGACCTCCTTCTTCAGGCTCTCCTCTCTTCCTCTGCCTCCTGTGGCCCCAGCTCATGCCCCAGCAGCAAAAGCAGCTGGCTGCCAGCACTGGGCTGCATTGCTTTTGTCTTCACCTCAGCCATTCTCCCAAGGGCAGGAGCACGCCGGAGCAGCTGCACAGGGATCGGTGGCTGTAAGGGACCCGCAGGATCTGGTCGATGTTGACTGAGAGGGGGAATTGCTGACGTTGCAGGGGAGAGCCTGGGAAGGTGAGTTTTGGATGTGGGCACCCACCACCAGGGAATAACTGTCTCGGAGCAAACCCCGCTGCTCTCCTTCAACATGCTGACTTCTGCTCTTAGGAGCACGCCTGTCATTGGTTTTTAATCTCACCCGATTACGGGCCAGCCTTTGACATTATTGATCTCAGGCCCCTGAAGTATCATTTATCTTCCAGGTTTGACTCGGCAATCAGAGCTCGACAGCTCAGACTCCGGACGGCTCCATTCTCAAGGGGAGCCAGGGGAACCACTCTGCTCGACTCTGGTCCCGCCAATTCATGAGAGCCGTATTTGAGGCTCGGGTTCCATCCCCAAATGAGGCAGCTTTCACCAGATTCCTTCTCCCCACCTAGCATTTCATCTCCTGACTCAAAAATACAGTTCCTCAGGTCTCCGGCAGACCAGCAGTGCTTTACCAAGCCCAGAAGTCCAAGGTGCCTCCAGTGCCTTCTGCTTCCCTCTCTCAGTTTCATTATCCTCTTTTAAAGAGGATGCGGAGGAGGCAAAAAGGTTATTGGATGTGCCGAGAGACGTGCAGGGGCTGGGGGAGCAGTGCCAGCACGCAGGGCACAGCCAGAGGAGCCATTTCTAGCCGTGAGCGCGCTGCCATTTTCTAGAGCAGGAGGACCAACAAAAGCAGCTCCTCATCCCCTGGTGAGCTGATACCCACAAACAGGCCGGGCTGCTGGCTCGGCTTTGCAGCGGCCTCTCCTTACCTGTTGGGCAGCACAGCAGCACTGTGGGGACAGCTCAAGATTTCTGCCTGACCATCAAAATGTTAATGCCTGCTCCCTCCACCGAGCAGAACAAGAGATGGGGTCCACCAATGCAAAGCAGCTGGCAGGGCCGGGCTTCAGGGTGCCTGGGATCACCACGCCATGGATGGGACACACCTGGGACTGCTGCCCCAGGGGTTCCCACTCCCCTGGCTTCCTCCATCTTCCACCCAAGCTGACAGACGTTTCACCTTTTGGGAAACACAAGGTTCTCCTCAAATGTCTGCGTCTACAGCCACTGGGTGCAGCGTGTGTGTAAAGGCTGTCTTTTCAGATGTCTCCTGTCACTCCCTCTCTCCTGCAAAGCTGGGCCTTGTGTTTTGGGAAGCAGGAACGCTTCCCGAGGTAGGCTCCAGTGGGCAGTTTTAACACACTGAGGAAGGTTTAGCTTTTGCTCATCACCTCGGTATTGTTTATGAGATTCCTGCAAAAGGACTTCAATAAATGGAGATTAGGACCATGTGCATTCATAGATGATAGTAGTAGGCAGGAGCCAGCCCTGGGGAGGACCAGGGGAGGAAGTGCCTGGGTGGGGGCAGCTAGCAGGGTCCGTGTTTGGCCAGGTGCCACCACCAGCAAAGAAAGACCAAGTCTCCAGGATCACTTCCCCATGCTGCCACTGACTTCCCAACTCCCTAGCACTCCCCCACTTCTGCTCATCTCTACTTCAGGGTAACACTCTGACTTCCCTACCCAGATTTTAGGTTGTTGCAGAGATTAAGCTGACCTTTTTGTCCCATGCTGTCAGTAAAATGCTACAAAACCTTTGGCTGGAGGATAGGCTGTGGTTTTTACCTGCTGGGCTCACGCTCTCGGGAGATGCGTTTGGCAAGGGGTGGTCTCCGCACAACACGCAAGGCATTATTTCCAGCCCTCGGCCTGGATGCCCTGTCATGCAGGATGCCAGCAGGCAGAGGCAGGAAAATAACGCCAAAATGCGCTCCCGTTCCTTTGTAGGGGGCAGATCCCGGCCCCTACAATCAAAGCACCTCTGACCCACGCGAGGCTTGCGGGCCTCAGCCACCCAGCCACAATGGTGCAGCTGTGGCAGGAGAGCCGCAGTAATTCCCTCCCGGCTCCAGCCACCCCCATCACTACGGGGCCAGCACAATACTGGAGGGAAGGGGGAGTGTGGACCCCCCCCCCTCGTCCCCAAAGGGTCTGCGAGGGGGACAGAGACCTCGCAGCGCATTTATTCCGCTCCATCCATTTGAGAGGCGCTTCAAGGGGCTTTTTGCTGTCGGAGGCGGGTGCACCAGGACAGGAGGAGAACAAAGGGAGGCACCGGCACCCCCAGCCCTTTGTCTCAGCACAGAGGAGTTCACCTGCAGGGAAAACCGGCTCCCACCGCAGAGCCAGCAGCTCCGCTCCATTCGGATGGGGAGAGGGATGCAGCCCCCTCCACTAGCAAGTGGATAATGAGCAGGAGGATGCGATGGCGTTACTCTCTCCCCTTGCCACACGCACGAGCCCGTCGCAGCGTACGCCAACCCCCCCGACTTTCCAACAACAACTGCAACCAGCAATAAAAACCATCGCCACAAAAATATCAGCCCGCCCCCCAGCACGATCGATCCATGTCTGCGTGTGGCCAAGCACCAAACCCCGGAGCTCGGCTCCACCGACCAGAATCGACTGGGAGGGAAGGGGGAGGGAGACTAGTTTCCAGGGGACGAGGTTTTAAAGCCACACAATAACTGGCTCAAATGAGGGTTTGGATTAAGCTGTTGTACAGCAAGGGAAAACACTGCCTCCATTAGGATATGGGGGATTTTCCTTCCCTTTCTCCAAAGCTCCAGCTCTAGGATGAAGCTTCCCGGTCACCCAGAAAGGGAGAGGAGCGGTACAGTGTACGGAGCAAATGGGTGATCCCACACAGTGAGAGACAGGCAAAGGGAGGAAGGGGCAGATCAGCCCTCCCGAAGCCCTGGATCATACAGTCGGCTGGTCTGACAACGTTTACTCATATTTCAGAGAGACACAGCCATCCGGAACGTCACTCCCTGCCAACTGCCTCATCTGGAGCCATCCGCAGCACAGCTCTTCCCAGCCCGCTCTGGAGACGACACCCCCCCCCAGCATCCACACACCAAGGAATTGAGAAAGGACAGGTAGGGGAAGGGAAGTAGCAGAGAAATCAAATCAATCCATGTGTTTCTTGGCGAGTTTTTTACAGTTTTGGTACACGGTCCCAGCAAACAGATGACTTCGAGTGCCTCGTCATTGTAGAGGGCATGGCTGCAGAGCGGCAGGGAGCTGCTCTGAGCCCAGGGCTTTGCTCATGTTACCATCACAAGTCAATCACCAGACAGAAGAGGGGCAATTGCGATTCCCTGGCAGGAACAGGCCGAAACTACTGTCCTTATCAGAAAGGATTTGGGACTGGGAACCTCTTCCCCCAGTTCATCTGGGGGACATATGTGAAAGCTCTTGCGTGCATCCAGTCTCATGCCTGTAAATATCCGCCCCTCCCTCCGCATTTGGGACCAGGCATCTCTTCCTTCCATTCCCAAGTGCGCAGGCTGTAGCTCTCCTGGGTAAAGGAGGGGTGGCTGCCTCTGTTAGTCCTTCTTCCACGGAGGAATGGGAAGGGTAGGACATCCCTGGTCCTGCACATTCCACACCTCCCCCCTGGCTCACCAGTTACCTGCCTCATCTTCTCTACCAGCAAACGGAGGCTCACTGCGGAAAGCTGGCTACTGCCACAAGCAAGCTCCACAGATCCGGCTTCTCCAAGCCTTCCCCCTTACTCCAATCAAACCAGCATCTCCTGAGCCTGCAGGCTGCTGATAAACACAGAAAGTTGACAAAGTCACCAGAACCTAGCCCAGATCCGTAGTATTTTTTTTATTTATTTTTTTTAAGAAAAAAAGCTAGGCCAGACCAGATTCTGCCCCGGAGTCTGCGTGGCAAAGCAGAATCCAGCTCCAAGTGTTTATTTATAAATCCGTACATACATGTACATTTGAATTCTGACAGAATTAATTCTGGCATCCAGCTAATTCAAAGCATTCCTCCCCCATCACACTACTGTTGCAGGCCAGCCCAGCACAGAAGCTGATTATAAAATGCTGCACTAGCCAGGCATTTCTGCAAAGGCTTGTGCTATTGAGCATTCAGTCTTTCCTTGCTTGGCTATTTCATTGTTTCGGCGTCGATCCCTCCTCTCTTGCCCTGTGTTTCCTGGTTACTTTTGTCCCTGCTCTGGAAGCACTGCTGCTCTCAGCCCCATTTCAGTGTCAGATTGAAAAAAAGCCCAAAAAACAACCAAAACAATCACATGGAATTAAACAAGAAGAAAAGGAGAAATTACCACCGTGTACCAAGACTTCCAGTAAACAGATAGGTAACGAGCAAAAAAATAGGCCAATATGCTGCAAGGCAAGCTGCAGACAAATCTGGGGATAGAAAACCCGCTGCCTCCCTCCAAAGCACAGCTAAGAAATCCCTGTGTGGTCACACGCTGTCCTCTGGAGCAGAGAGGAGAGAGGTCAGGGCAGCCAGCACTGTAAGAGCCTCTTTATTCTTGGGCAGTTGCACGAATCTGATCGCTTGTGCCCTTTGTGAGACATGGAAATCTGCCTTCTCCTCCCACCCCCTTCGCCAGCCCTCCCTTCTGCTCCCCCCGCTCGGATGGGGGCAGAGGCAACTCCTCGGCTCCAGAGGCAAAGCCCAGAGCAGCAGAGAGGCTGCAGACCCCCCTTCGGCAGGACCAGGCGGGAGAGCTCAAGGACAGGGCTTGGTTAGAGCGAGGCGACGAGAAGGGACGGATGGTCCTGGGGCGCGCGCGCTCCTCAGAGGGCTCACCCGGGCTCCCATGTGTGAGGCACAAGGTAGAGGGGTGGGGGAAAGCCCAGGATGTCACACTGCAGCCCACATCTTGCCTACTTCTCCCTCTCCACCGTGGGCTCAAGGAGAGCGGTGCGCTGCACACCTCCACGCCAGCAGCCACACGACGCTTACGTAAATACCACGAGTTGGGTTTAAACTAAATGAGGGTCTGGGCTAAGTTTATTGCACCCTCGTCATCAGCCAAAGCACCTCCTGGTTCAGAGACCAGCCCAGTACACCCTTGTCTCAGGGGCTCATTCAAAGCCACCGCCAAGGAAGGGCTCCAAGGCAGAAAGCTCTCTGGCCAGGGCTGTCCTTTGGCTTGCGGGGGTGGGCAAGGCTGTGCCTACACATCCCCACCTGCAAAGTACGGTCAGCCCCTACATACCACTGGGGTAAGCCTGGGCTACAATTTGCCACTGTTCCCTGCAGCTCAAGGTCCTCAGACCAAACTCTTCTTCTCCTTCTTCCACCTCACCCTTCACCAGAACCCATCCCCCGTGNCTCATTCAAAGCCACCGCCAAGGAAGGGCTCCAAGGCAGAAAGCTCTCTGGCCAGGGCTGTCCTTTGGCTTGCGGGGGTGGGCAAGGCTGTGCCTACACATCCCCACCTGCAAAGTACGGTCAGCCCCTACATACCACTGGGGTAAGCCTGGGATACAATTTGCCACTGTTCCCTGCAGCTCAAGGTCCTCAGACCAAACTCTTCTTCTTCTTCCACCTCACTCTTCACCAGAACCCATCCCCCGTGGGAGGAGAGCATCCTCTGCAGCAGCCCCTGTCCTGCTCCCCTTCTTTACCAAAGCTGTCCCCTCCACACAACCCACTGGGCTGCCTCCCCGCACCCTCCATCTCTGCTGTCACTTCTCTGATTGACTCTACACAGAAGACTTATGGCTGCAGGTCTAGAGCAAGCAACCGCTGGCAACCTGAAGGGCTAAGGGTGAGGAAAATGCTCAAGCTTAGCAGGAAAGCAGCAGGGAAAAGCCCTTAATCCAGACTCTGGGGAAGCAGCAGACTGCCTGAGTTCAGCCGAAGATCTGGGACCACCAAGATA
>WEIS01080614.1:25452-44281 GCA_013389965.1 Todus mexicanus
AAGCGGCCAGGGCTGCCGTGCCCGGTGCTGAGCTGCCCGCGGTGGGCACCGGCTGGGCTGCGGGCAGGCTCCTCCGCAGCGGGGCTGGCCCGGTGGCCACCGGCAGCCGCCCCGTCTGGCCACCAGCAGCCCTGCGCGGCCAGCAGCCGGGAGTGCTCGGGGTGCCGGGCCGCAAGAAGGAGCCAGCCGAGTGCCCTGGAAGCAGCAGCTCCCATCTGGGCCACAGCTGGCCCCGGGTGCCACCCTCCTGCAGCCCCTCGCCCCCCAGCCGCAGTCGGTCGGTGTGCGGGGACCGCAGAGCAGCTGCCGTCTGTCCTGCGGGGGCTTTCCGAAAGCAGCCGCCCCGCCGGAGCCCGGGGCACAGAGGTGTCTCTGTTAACAGCTCCCCCACCAAATGTTTCCGCAGCTGTTTCATGAGACGCTGTATATCCAGCCCCTGCCAAATGTGCCGGGCCGCTGGCAATAAAACACGTTGCTGGTGTAAATCCATTGCCTGCTGGGGAAGGGGTCACAAGTAGCTTCAAAACGGTGTTCAGACCAAAAAGTGCTCAGGGTGCACAGTCAGGTTTACGGTGAAGTGACAAGAGAGCAAAGGCTCAGACGGTGGCTTCAGGATTTGGCCCCAACCTTGCCCCTGGGTGATACTTGTTGGTGGCAGTTCACATCTGGGAGGGATTTCGCAGGAATTCTCTGATCATGGCCTCAAAGCCACGGACCAAACTGCCCAGAGATGCCACCCAATAGTGCTCACTACAGCACCCGATAGCGCCAGTGCGTTGGGCCAGCCGGGGCAGTTGGCTGGCCCACTGGTGGGATGAGCGTCCTACAGCACACACAGGCTGGGGTGATTCAGGTCTTTCCACACTTTACTTCAGAGGAACTCTCTGTGCACAGATGAGTCCTGCCAAGAGACACCCTGATAAGGAGAGGGTGATGGGTACCAGCTATCTTGGGGTTGATTTTGTATTTAGGATCCCCCATTCCTTTCTCCCCTCGCTCTGTGCTTCGATGGGACATCAGAAAACACCTCTGCGTGCCATCTGTGTTCTGCCCAGCACACCCTAGTCCCACAGTGCTGCCCTGGGGCACATAATAACAAATCGTAGCAGCGCCATACCCCAGCATCCCCCACAGTGCTGATGGGGCTCCAGCCAGTGTGCAGTCCTGGGGCTGGCTCCGGGGTGCTTTGCTCGCCTCTCGTTTCTGGGTGAGGCTCCCACAGCCTCTTTGCCACAATAAAACCTAGTTCTGGGTTTGGCCAGATGATCTCTACCTACACGGGAGAGCCCGCAGCCGGACCACCCTGGGACTGGGGCTCACTCTGTATCACCCCCCAGCTGCACCCTCCATCTCCGCACGCTGAGACCACAGTTCCTGGGGCTTGCACACCGATTCCTTCAAAGGGAGTAGTTTGCCATGTAATTCCTCTGCCAGGCCTCGAAGTCTGCGGGCTACACATCCTCACCGGGATTTTACAAGCCACCTGGCAGCCAGAGCTGGCGGGAGCTGGGCAGGGTGATGTGGGTTGTGTCAGAACTGCTGTTGGCCAGCTGAGCCCGCACAGAGGCAAACCTCTCCTTGAAAAGTCAGCGCAAAACTATTTATGGCTCTCACTTCTTTATAAACACAGACAATACGGGGCAGTCCCCAACGACAGTCACCAGGGCTTGGAGCCCCCCGTGTCCCTCGCTGCAGGTGAGCTGGGGAAGCTGGCTGGTATTTATAGGGATTTAAAAGTGGAAAGTGAATGGGATGGGGCTGAGCCAAGCTGAAAGATGCGTCCTGCTCTCAGCTGGAAATCCCACTGCCCCACGACCAGCACTGGCCCCGCTGTTGTCACACCCATGTCTGGATGATGCCATCTTCCAGGCAGCACCCGGACATCATTCCCCTTTGCTGGCAGACTTGCTTTGGCAGCCTTTAGCCCTGCTCTGGAGAGCCCACCACACCCACCAACATCCCTGGTGAAGTATCAGCATCTCTGCTGAAACCCCGGTTAACACTAACTGGGCTCTGGATACCCGTCCATGAAAGGTTGGCAGAGCATCATCCCATGCCCTGCAGAGCCAGGATGCTCGGGCACTTGTCACCGAAGTCTGGCATTGAAGCGACATTGCCTCATCCCTGGGGAGCGGGGATGCACTGGCTGGGCCGCGGAGCCGAGACACCTTCGTCACTGTGGGGAGGGGATGAGTGGGGCCATGCCTGGCAGCTGGCATCGAGGACCTGCCTTTGCTTTCCCAGGCATTTGAGCGATGTTTAACCAGTCCACAAATGCACAGAAACTCTGCTTGCTATTTAGGGCTGCAGATTCTACTGAGCTGGTGGGAGAGGGAGGGTGTCTGGCAGATTTACAGAGCAGCTGGCTGTTAAAGCAACAGCTTCCCTGCCCTGTCTCCTGGACGCTCCTGGGGTCCCCGGTACCCAGCCTTGCACCTTTCCCAGAAGCTTTGACCCCTCCAAAAGTAATACAAAGTGATGTGTTTCTTAGGTCGTTTATAACTCAATTACCCAGCCAGAGAGAAGCCATCAAGGCCCTTCTGTCCCCCTTCCCTGTAAGCTCGGTGAGGTGGCTTAGTGCGACGGAGAAAGCTCCCTCCACCCTGCTCCATGCGATTAATGCATAGAAGGCTTCTGCTGAAGTCTTAAGTCTGGGTTTAAGGATTTGAGGAACTCGCAGGGTGGCGATAGCCTGGTTTGCAGCACTAAATCTGTCTGCTTGTGGCCATCCCCCATTCCTGTCTAGGGTGGAGGAGGAGGGAAACAACCCCATGGGAGGAGGCACAACCCATAGGTTCCCACAGCCGGTCCCCCCCTGCCCCAGCCCAGGGCACGCTGCTGACATGTACCGATTGTGCCCGGCCATCCCATGCATGGCTCCTCTGCAGTGTTACACTTGTCCACCCCACACTGTCACTTGCCCGCTCTGGTATCCTCCCAGCCCTATATCTGCTGGGAGAAGGTGCACAGGTGTGTGAGTGGGGCATCTGTAGGGGAACCCTCCCATCCTCTGCTGTCAATGAAAAGGGACCAGGAGCCGAATGCGCAGCCTGGTCCTCGCAGCACACACAGCAGGTTCCCTGCCCCAAGCAGCCAAGCTTTGGGATCCGGCAACATCCCCATCCGACACTGGCAGCTGGGAACAGGGCTAGGACGGTGTGCTGGATGCAGAGATGGTGATGCCCTTGTTGGCCCCTTGGGAGACCTTTGCCCTTGTGCAACAGGTGCACAACCGGGGCTCCTCTTGGGGCAAAAATACTGAGCTTTCTCCCTTCCTCCCCAAGCCTAAAGCATGAGGCAAAGCAGATGTTGAGGGCTGGCTAAGCAATGATGCGTGGGGGGATGATAGAGGAGAGCTCCACTTTGGCCGAGGCCAAATCAAGGGTGGAACAACCCAATCTGAAGTTGAATGGCCAAATCCAGGGTTGCACAGCCAGCCATGGGGCAGAGGTGATGCTCCAGGGCTTGCTGCCTTGGCCATCCTTGGGGTGCCAATGGGTGCCAGTGAGCGTGGCAGTGGGTCTGGTGGCTGCGGGGCTGGAGCAGGGGGAGCGGGGATGAGGGCCGGTGCAGTTCCCTTCCTGGTGGGGTTTTTTTCTATGCAAATGCCTGGGAGCAGCTGCCCTGCCGGCGTGACTCATTTCCTGCTCTTGTGTCACATTCTGGTCAGGCCAGTTTGGCAAAGGCTTTCTTCTCTCCCTCCCTGGATTCTCCTCCTTCTCTCCCCCACCGCCGAGGGCTGGGATGTGCATTCGCTCAGCCCCTGGCAGGATGAGGCAGGATTTTCAGGAAACTGCGTCAAAGCCACAAAACCTCCATATATATATATATATATATATATTAAAAAAACCCCGACCAAACAAAAAACCCAGCACAATTTTCTTTTTTTCATTTTTCTGAGCATGAGGGAGACTGGCGGCCAGACGGGCTCCTCTGCTCTTCCCCCCACTGGAGCAGCTGCTTCCCCCGAGACGGGACAGGACCCAGCATAAGCTGTAAAAGTTTCACTGGGTAGCTGAGGAAGAAAAAAAATGCAGTTCAGTCTAATTTTACCCTCTGCTGCCAGTTGGAGAGGTGCTGCTGGTGCCGGTCTGCCAGCGGGCAGCCTTTAGCAGGGGATGGATGTTGTGAGCATCCCAGGGAGCCGCCAGCTCTGGCATTTACCCAGCGTTTCTTATTCCTCAGCAACGCTCCAGGGCAGCCTCACCACTGAGCCTCGAAAAATGGACTGGCTAGGGTTAAAAGTAACTCATATGTCTTAATGGGGTCAGGAAGGGATGCTAGCAACTGCTGGCAGACCCCAGCGTGGTGGGTCAGGGCAGGGGCAGGTGACGCCAGGAGCGAATCCCTCTGGCTGCTCCCCCGGCCCCATCCAGGCTGGTGCTGCCCTAAGCCCGGGCTGTGACACGGGTAGAAAAGTCACTTTTGAGGCATTTCCCGCCTGGTCTGTGCTGTAGCTGCAAGGCCAGGATTCACAGCCTGGCTGTGCAAGCCCTCCTGCCCCGAGACTCTGGCTTTGCTGCTCCTGCGTCCCCAGGGTGCGGGGGGCAGGGTGCCGCACACGCACCCCTCACTGCCTGCCGTGACCAGCGGCCTTGTTAGTCCCTCTGCACCAGCCCTTTCCCCTGTGCATCCAGCTCTGCCACAGCATCCCCATAGGGTAGCTGGGCATCTCCCTGGGGGAAAGATGGAGCCCCTCAGCACTGCCAGCCCAGCAAGGAAAGTGAGGACACGAAGCTGCCGGAGAGACCGAGGGTGGGAGCAGGGTACGATCCCACTGCCTCTCTTCCACCTGTGGTTCGGTTCAGCTGCGCTCCTACCAGAAGGCCCCTGCGGTCTCCACCTGGGCCGAGGTGTAACCTTCGCAATCTTTACTCCAGAGCAACTCCTCAGCCTTCCTCTTCCTTGTCTGCATGCTGCCTGCAATTAAAGCTGGCTGCAGCCAAATGACCCAGCACCACACGCATGCTAAAAAGCCCCCTGCCAGGCTGCTACGGAGCTTTGCTTTGAAGGGCAGAGCATCTGCCGTGCTGTGCCCCATGCAACCCCCAAACCCACAGCCCCCTGAGTCTGGTGGTGCTGCTGAGCCCTGGCTCGGTGCAGCTGGGGGAAACTGAGGCAGGGCCTCATCCCAGAGCTGCAGCCGGCGCACCCCCCGCTGCCGGAGCTCTCCTTCCTCTCCAAAAGCCAAGAGGTCTGTTTGTCCACAGCGAAGGGAAGAGCACGAGGGTATTGGTACAAATTAGGTCAGGAAGCATTGCTAATAAACTGTCACTCCTGGTTGTGTAATGGGTGCAATTATGGGTTTAGGTCTCGTTAAGACACCAGGAAGGAAAACATGGTCTGGCTGGGGGCAGGAGGAGTGTGATGGCAAACAAAAAAGGAGGGTTCTGTTGACAGAAGGATGAAGCTGCCTTCACACTGGAGGCGTTTCCGTCCCATCCTGGTGCGTTGGCAGCCTGGGGCTTGGACTGACTCCCATGCGGGGGGATGTGGGGAGCTGGTTCCCAGCTCTCTCTGTGCTCTGCTCCTGCCCCCAGGCACCCTGGGGCCCCAGGGACTCAAGGCAGGCAGGCAGTTTTAACCCCTCTAAAGTCACTGGCCCCTGATCCGCCTCAGTCAGCTCAGCACTTGGTGCCCACTGCCTCCACCTTTGGGTCTGTCGGGGACCCGTGGGCAGTGGGGCTGGTGCTGGGCTGTGCCAAGAAAGTCGAGGAGAAATGTCCAAGCGCCTCCAGCCTGTGCAGCCACCCACAGCCCTCCTCTCTCCAGGGAGCTACCAGGCTTCCCCTGCTGCCCACTGCACTGCAGGGCAGCAAACACCTCCGCCTGTCCCTTCCTGCCCCCCTGGTGGCCCTGAACCAACAGGCAGGTCCCTCCCAGGGTCTCTGGAAGGATGCTCAGGCACTAGAGGCCACCCAGAGCCCAGCTAAAATAAACCCAGGGCCCCCCATGAGCAAAACCAAGGTACGCTGCCAACCCTGGGGTGGGGGCACCTGCGGGACCCCCTTCAGGGAGGCTCTTGGAGTCAGTCTGGCTCATGCACACTCAGAGAAGGGGCCGGGGTGGCCCAGCGGCCAAGGTTAGCATTTAACCACCCAAAACATGGGAGAGGAAATTCTTGAGGCACCTATTAACATAAAAAGACTCGTACTTTACATTTGGTCCCACTTAGGGCTTATAAATGATTACTGCACCTCTTAATAAATGGTTAATCAAGTGTTAGAGTCCAAACAAGTTGATGGGTTGCTTATTACCATGGTTTATAACCTTTTATGAATGCCTTCTGTCGATGTACTTATAAACATCCATACCACGTACTTCTCGTGTCTTGACATGTTGGTCACATCTGTTCAAAGTTTATTAACTCTTGAGCCGCTCGCTAACAGCAGACTGGGAAGGATCCTGCTATTTATTTATCTATATTAATCCGTGCAGCTCGGAGAGCACGCCTGCATGGAGGCGCCGGCCGAGGGGCGATGCAGGCATCCCCCTTTGTCCGAGAGAGTTTGAAGCCGCAGGATGCAGCCGCAGCAGAAAGAAGTTGGCAGCGGAGTGTTGCTCTTGTGGGTGCGGGATTTTTTGCCGTCAGGACAAACAGCCAAGGGAAGTCGGTGGCAGATTCTTCCTCTCTTGAAGTCATTGAGTCGAGATAGGATGTCATCTTGGAACTGCTCACTTCAATCAAAACCACAAGTTATGGGGCTCAATGTAAGAGGAATAGGGTGAAATTCTCTGCTTTAAGAACACAGGAGGACAAACAGGATGATTTAATGGGCTCTTCTGGCCTGGAAATCCACGGAAACATCCTTGGCTGTTGCCTTTCATGCGCAACCGAAGCCCCCTTCACGTCATGTGGCAAATAATAAAATAAAACTCTCAATAAGCTGAATAATCAGAAAACAATTTTCCAATAAAAGCGTCCCCTGAAATCTCCTTTTAAGGCAAGGACTGGGATTCCCACCGCCGAGCATGTTCCCAACGCCTCGCGTTATTGTTCAGCTGCCTGCACCGGGGCCGGGCAGGCTGCCACGCCGCCCCACGCCCCGGGGGATGCTCCCCACTACATGGCCCAGCCAGCCCCTCTGAGCCCTTCTTGTGAGGATTTTTCCCATTTTGTCAGATGCTTCGGATAATTTTCAGTTCAAACAGCAAGCAGGGAGTACGAGGTGCCGCGGTCCTGCGTTTGCTCCAGCTTTTTTAACAGCCAGAGAAGGGATCTGCGCATTAAGCAGATGGGATGGTCCTACCCTGGGCAGGAAGTTGGATGTCCCTTGTCACCTTGGCTTCAGACAGTCCTGGAGGTTTTGTAACATCTAGCCATGCTTTCCCTTTTGCTCCCTGGTCCCTCTGGAGTGGGTACCCCATCTCCTGCGGCAGGAGCATCTCCCGCGCACGGCAGCCTCTCTCGCTACCAGGGTGTGGAAAGCCTGAGGAAACGTGAATGATGGGAAAGGGCATTCAAAATACTTTTCCCCTTGGAAAACCAAACCCAAACCTCAACTCGCGTCCTTTTGAAAGCTACTGCAGCAACAGCTGCTGCTTGAAAAGCACCGGCAGCCAGCGCATCCCTGCCGCAGGCGAGCAATGGGGGCACCAAGGGGGCAGCGCCCACACTGAGGCTGTGATGGCCACGCCACCACGGACTGTGTCTCAGCGTGAAAGATGAGGTGTTGGGACAAGATAGGGCCATTTGTTCTCAGCAGGAACAGTTGCTCCGAGAACTGTTTAGAGAAGCTGGAGCCTTTGGTCACACCGTGGGCTCCCAGACAGGGAGCTGGGGCATGTGGGGGGCTTCCCTGCAGTGCTTCTCCCACCCCAGGCAGGTCCCTGCGTTGGACAGTGAGGCTGTGGCTTGCAGTGGGGCGAGGACGCTTGCTGGCTCCCCACCATCCCCAATGCTCTGCTGCGGGGCTAGGGGAGGCTCGTCCTGTGCTGGGGGGAGGCAGCAGGACCCAGCCCAGCCTGGCTGCTTCAGGCCCCTCTCTGGTTACGGCTCGGCCGTGGGGCCCCCAGGAGCGCAGGGTGTTAATGTGTCAGGTCCTGCGCGCCGAGGTGTGCTGGGAGCCATTCATTCGCGCCGAGGTGCTGCCATGGCCGGCTGTGCCATGAGCGCTGGGTGGGCAAAACAGTAAGCAGGAGAGAAATACGGCAAAAAGAGGGGGGAAATAAAAATCCTGGTGTGCTGATCCTCTGTGAGTCCACATTTCTGGGTGCTGTGTGACACATCCTTGCGGTCCAAGTAGGCTAAAGCATGGAGAACTTGTCCCTCCTGTAGCTTGCACCATCCCACCATGGGCTGGGGAACATGCCACAGGAAGGGACACGCTGCAGGGGTGGTGCTACGGGAGGGGTTTCAGCAGTCAGGACCATTCCTGGGTGCCCAAGTCCAGCACAACCAGTGGCCACGTTGTCTCTGCTCTGGGAGGGCAGGGAGCACTGCGGGAGCACAAGCTGCTTGCTGTGGGGGCTGCCTCCTCACCCCACTCTGTGGGGACACATCTACCCTCCCATCCTGTTTCCCCTCCTGCCTCACAGGTACATCCTCTTACCGGCTGAGGTTCCCAGGCACCGCAGTTCACTTTTCATATGGGAAACAAGCCCCAGCCCTCCTCCTGCACTCGAAAAAAAAATATAAATATCCAAACCGAGAGGCAAGAAATAAACAAACAAATCCCTTCCCTCTCCTGGCTTGGCATCTGCTCGCAGCCCTTCCATTATTAATTAGAGAAGCTGCCGGCATTATTAGCAGCAAACCACTCCTAATGAAGTTCAGAGCCGCAGATCCAGGAGGGGCTCCCAGACACCGCTTTTCAGAAACCTTAATTAAATTCACTGCCCGAAGGTGGTTTTGGCTGGTGTGGAGACAGAGCGGTGAGGCTTCCTGGGCCAGGCACGGCCGCACTGGTGGTGGGGCTTGGGGTGACAGCAGGAGAGGAGCACCCCATTGTGCCACAGTCCCAGCTCTGCCATCCTTGCTGGGATGTCCTAGCGGGGTCACCCTGTGCTTGCAAATGCTTTGAGGACTGTGAAGGTGAGGGGCACACGGGGCCTTGGGCCAAGGCATCATTTGGAGGTGGCTTCTCACCCGCCCAAACCCCTGCCTGGGTAAATAACCTCACTGGGGATCCCAGCTGAGCAGCAAGGTTTCCCCAGGTGACGCGATGAAGCCCAGCCAAGCTATGGCCATGTTTCCTTCAGCGTGTCCAGCGCTGCTGGCTCTGCATTGGTGGCACTTGAAGATCCCGTTGGTTTGCCTTGGGGTTCGGACAGTTTGTGTCTGGATGTGCTGCAGGAGAAGTTCTTCAGGAAAGGATGGTTTTCACCTCAAACTTCAAAAGAAAACAAATCCTCGTAGGTATGCTGTCTGTTGACTGCTCCCCTTTCGATGCAGGGAGGGCTGAGATGACATCCCTGAAGGGCAAGTGCAAAACCTGCACGAAGCTGGATTTCAGCTCCCGCGCATCTTTTCCTTTCCCTGTCACCCTTCCTCTGTGCACAGCGATCTCCCTTCCCCCCTCTGATATTCCACCCTTCCTCCCTCTGACCTTAAAGGAATTTATTACCAAGGAGTGTAAAAAGATTACTGCAAAATCGTTCTGCGTTACTGGGAAATCATTGCAACATTAGCTCAGTAATATTTTTTCATAAGTGTTTGCTGTGTCTCTCCTCCGACATACTCGGTCTCCGCGCGCACATCCACACCCCCGCAAATCCCGCTGAAGCCAAGAGGTGCTTGGCAGAGGACGGGAGCGTGGTCCTGACCCGGCACTCACCCCGGCTCCCTCCTTCCCGCCCCAGCGGACGAGGTTGCCATTGCTCGGCCAACCGGCCGCGTCCTTGGACCCACGTGCGAGCACTCCCCATCCAGGCTTCTCCAAACAATGAGGAACGCCCCAGCTGTCAGGGCACTCGGGCTGCCTTAGTTCGAGGGGTTTCGCCAGCGGATGCTCGTGGAGGATCTTGCAGCTGGCAGGGCCCAGGACTGGCCATTTTGCTGATGTTTCTGGGGAAAAGGAAGGTCCTTTTCCCTCCCACACTTGCACTGGGAAGGGCTGGGCGACACACCTTGCTCTCCTGAGGCCAGGGGGAGAAGATGCTGAGGAAGCGGAGAAGGGGCTGCAGAGGCAGCTGTGGCCGAGCAGGTCCCGCTGAGTTGCCCACAGAGAAGGACACCAACAATTCTGCAAATACGTTTAATGCACTTAGAATACACGGGAGGAAAAAAAACGTTTAGTGATTCACAAAAATATTACAAAAAGTCACGTGCAGGCGAAACACGCCCAGCACTGCAATAACAATGTAAGAATTTACATTAGAAACTAATATAAAATATTTAAAAACCTCTGCTAGTTTAGCTTTTCATTTGTTTTTTTTTGTCTTTTATGAAAAAAAAAAAAAAAAAAAGGAGGGAGGGGAGGGGGAAGAAAGGCCATCTACAAGATACTGATACACTGGCTGCAGGAAAGCGGGCTCCTTCCAGCCCCGTCCGTAGTGTCCTCGGGCTCCTTGCTCGACACGGCCCCGCGCACGCAGACCGCACACACTCGCACACGCACACGGCTCAACTACAGAAAGGTTCACCTCCGGGCTGCGAGGGCAGCTCCAGCAGGCAGAGCTCGCTGTGGTCCCGGTTACCCCACACGTCCCCTGCCCTGGGGAGCTTCCTTTTTGCTCTAGGTTTTGTAGAAACGTCCAGCATGCAAAATAAGCAGTGTCTCTAGTGAGCGGTGAAACCTTCATCCCTTTAAAGAAAAGGGAAAAGCCAGCGTGTCCAACCTGGGCTGGATGAGAGAAGGGTTGTGAATGACTGAACTTGCGTTTGAAGAGTGACCGTGGCCAAACACGGCGCACCACAACTGCAGGGCTGGGTGAGTGCAAGGAGCGTCCTCGCCCAGGGCCCAGTGAGATGCCGTCTGCTCGCACGGGGCTCCAAATTGCCTCTCTGGGAAAGCCAAAAGCCAGGAACAAAAGGGTCCGGAGCCCCCAGCCTGTGATCAGTCACTGCTGGGACAACACTCACGTCCACCTCCCCTTCCTCTGCCCCCCATGGGTTATGCAGCCCGCTTGCTGCCGCAGGAGGAACAGCGCAGGAGCTTCGCCACCAGCACCGCAAAGTCCTTCTGCGCCCATCCTGCCCGCGGCATTGTCAACACATGCCGTGTTTATGTAGGACCTACCGCACACGGCGACAGCTCGGTCCCTCCCACCCTCACCACTCGTGCAGCGGAGGGTTTCCGGAGCCGCACTTTCGCTGCAGTTGGGCCCCAGGGAAAGGAACAAAGGAGCCATTTTCATCTCCAGCCTTGCCGGGAGTGGAGGGAGAGGGTGAGAGAAAAGACCAGTGTTTGCAAAACACAACAATCGGCAGGAAATTTTCCTCAGGCTTTTTGAGGTTGGGGTTTTTTTTGCCCTCTCTCTTCCTCTTTTTAAAGAGGGGAGACACAGTGTCAGGACAGTTTAAAAACAACCAGGCACTGGCCAGCCACATCTGCCACGTGCAGCCCCTTCTGGCTGATGTTCCCGTCCTGCTACCGGGTCCTGTGAGCTGAACGGAGAACGATGCCGTGGTCTTTCCGCGAGGGAAAGGGAAGGGGCTACCTTCGCGGCAGACTAGAAATGATGTTTCTGAACTGATGTGCCACTTATGATGATTTTATGGTCTGTCAGCGGTTTTAGGGGAAACAGAATCATGGTAGAGATGAAGAGGTGGTGAAGCACGATACACGACAGGTTCACTGCCTGACAGAGACAGGTTGACGTGGGGCTGGGTTTAAAGCACATTTGCAACCTCAGGCTTATTCTCCATTTGAAATTTTGGACTCATGTTGAACACAAGGGTGTTTTTCTTTGAAAAGAAAAGAGAACAAGCAGACGCTACACAACAGAAAAAATGTTACAAAAATAGTAGGTTGCTACAGAGCTCATTAAAAACTGCCACAGTCCCAGAGACCTAAATCCAGCTTTAAAATCTTGGGAGGTGAACCCTGCCAGCAAACGTGCATTTTGAGATTGTTGTGGATACAGCTTGGCTGCTGCGCAGGCCCGTGTTTATCGATAGGGACAGATGCACAGAACGGGGTTCCCGGCTGCTCGACAATTCATCTGCCCTCGCAGCCTCACTCACAGGGAGAATTAAGGCACAATATATACTCTAAATGGAGGACAGTCACATAGAGGACAAGGGTGATGGAAAGGTTCTCATGGCCCTGGATCTCATCTTCATCGGGCCATGACAGCGCCGGGGCTGCAGCCCAATGCTTCCTCCAGCAGAGCCACGGGGCGCAAGACCACACCCTGGGCTAGAGGAAAATTGGATGCATGGGTCTAAGGGTCTTCTCTGGCCTGAAGTTCTGCACATCTCTTCTCCCCACCCAATGCTGCCTTGCCCTGGCCAGATACAAGCTGGCAAAGCAGGTCATGGACTGTTGATACCTAACTAGGAGAAGGGAGTAGTCATCAGGACAGATAATCACCCAAGCAGCCACGATCCCAAGCCAACCTGTCATCTAACCCAGCGTCTCGCAAACCATGCGGTCAGCCTAACATTTTCCAGTGAAGCATCAGAGAACGGCTTTTGTGAGGAGCCAGGGGGGACATCTGACGAAGGGAACGGATGGTGGGTGAGCAATAAAGCTCACTCAGTGACCAGCCTGGAGGTTCTCACGAGGGGCAGCAGAGCACGAGCTCCACTCCTCACACCACAGTAATTAGAATAACAAATGAGCCTGAAGCAGCCACATCGCCACTCCCCATCTTCGCCTCAATCCCAGATGCAGCTAACGCAGCCATTTGCAGTCTCTGCCATCAGCAAGGGGCACAACCCAGAGCATGAGCACGCAGCGGGATGTGCGTGGCCAGCTGCTTGCACCTGTGCAGGACCCCAGTGAGTCCTCAGCGAGGACTTGCCTGCAGGGCCCCCGTGCTGTGCCAAGGCCCTGATGACTCTCACTTTGGTTTCTAGCTTCCCTGAACCTGCCTTAGCTCCTCTTGCAGTGCCTGAGATGCATCAGGACTGAGCTGCCTCGAACAAGCCCGAGCTGTGGGTGCAGGAGGGAGGCTGCTAACCAGCTCCCCCCATCACGCGACCTCTCCCCAGCAATCTGCCTCCACGCCAAGCATCGCTTTCAACCGTTGTTTTTCATTTAAAGCTACACCCCCTAAATATTTCTAGTGGTTACAGATGAAAAACAACACAACTCCCCCTTCGTCAAAGACCATTTGATGACCCGATGGTGTCATTTCAAAAGCCATCCAAGAGAAACTGAACATCTGAAGTGAGGAGCTTCAGAATATAATTTCAAATCACTGTTGGCAAATCTATGTACAGTAAAACCAATATATCACCATCCTCAAAGACATTATACACAGCAGGAACTACCTCTCTAAGCCACTGAAAATATCACTGTAGGTCACACCAGCTACAAGACTGACTGCTCTGCTCGGCTTGTATCCCGCATACTTTAATACTGAAACTATACATTCCTTCTCCTGTTTTTAATCACGAGTTGAGAGGGAGAGCAGTCCTGGCTTTTGGGACTTCTCTTGTTTCAGAATTGCTGTCACACGCTGGATTTTCAAGGCATTGCGGGTCTGCTATAAGGCTCTTCATCTTTGGAAATATCTCCACCGCCCCGCATCGCAAGATTTCTCCAGGAAGCAGAAAACCTGTACTTGCTGCTTCTAAACTGCGTTCATTTCCATCCACATCGCTATCCTTAGCCAACACAAGCCTCACAGGCTTTGATTTCATACAACCCTGCTTCAGACCTTCTACAAAATCTAGAAAAAAATCAGGACCAGTGGACCTACCATCTCAGCAGGCTTGGGCTAGAAAAATACCGTGGTGTTTATCAACACTGATACACTTCCCTTCTCCAAACCACTTGCTCAATAAAATACAAAGGTTTCTTTTCCATTTCCTTCACACACAGGCATGTCCTCTTGCTCCAAGATGAAAATATCCAAATGTGAGATCTCAATTACTCGCCAGTGAGTAAGCCTTTGGCACAGTTGCAAACTTGATGAGAATCAGGGGAGGGGAGGTCCTGTGGGTGCACAGCTCTTCACGATACTGAGTAACATGCGGCTTTCTTACTCTTAAGTAACTGCAGAGAGGCAGCAACATGACCTTGGAGCTTAAGGGCTGACTTTTACCAGTTTCTGTCTTATAGCTGGTCTAACAATAAGACAGAGATTTCTATTTTAGCAGTTATTTGTCTAGTATTCGTCCACCGAACTAAATAGGAAGATTTCATTTCCTTCCCTTCCCTTCAAACCTTCCCCTCAATTGTTATCTGGCTATCAGCAAAGATCTGTGAGAAAGCGTCTCAGAAACAGAGATTTCTGGCATACCACCTGTTCATAACTCAAATACACAGAACTATATATAAATACCTGACATGGAACAAAAATACACGCACAAGTACACTGGGTGGATTTCAAATGCATCCAGCATGCTCCTGCTGAAGTCAACGAAAGCCCAACCCAGAGCATCTGATAAGAGTAAATGCAGTGAGGAAAACATACACACGTAAGAACGGCAGAACTGGAGCACAAGCCAGCTTGGACGAGGCGCTTCCCCGCGTACAGCACTGCATCCCCGCTGCGGAGGCTCAAAGGGTTCATAGGGCAGGAGGTCCCAAGCTTTCCAGATGTGTGTCAGAGCCCAGAGAAGGTCTGATGGACTTCTCTCTGCCCCGTGCTGATCTCTGCAGGAACAGCAACAATTGACCTTCCAAATGTCCCTTCTCCACCAAGACGTGGATTTTAAGCTCCTTTCAATGAGAGCTAGCATCTGGAAACAAGGAAGAGCAGCCAGCATGGTGGCAACACGCCAGTTCTGCTGTAGGCACCCCCAGCAAGCTCGTGCAAGAGCAGTCCATGGGCTACTGTTGGCGGATGGCTTTGGGACAAAACTGTAGCTGCTGCCCTTGCCTTTTTCCCAGCTGCCACAATCGGCTGTTTGTTCATTATCTTGTGGTGGGACACTTGGGCACGTCACTTGTGAAGCCGGGCTGGTACATTTTCATGCCGCTTTCCCGCCCACGCTGTCCCCTGCATACACATCTACAGTGCAGAAGGGATGCTTAGTGCTAGCCGGGACAATGAAAACTGGCCAGGAGATCCCAGGGATGAATGCAGCCTGCTGCGGCACAGAAACCGCTCTGGCTGGCACATACGGATATGTGAAAGTTTGTTCTTTCGCAGCAGGATTTTAAGATGATCCTCCGAGTTCCGACAAAATGACAAACTCATTTACATGGAAATTGCTTTCGTAGCTTTGCAGAGAGGAAGGTTCTGCCAAGCAGCGTTGGACCCTGCATTTGGCCTTCCTTAAATTATAATATAGCAACAATTATAATAATACAAATACTACTTTGTACACAAAGCACGCCCTCCCCTGCAAACCCTGGCATGCTTCGGTAGGTCCTACAGCCCTCTAGTCAATAATCACCCTCTCTGCACAGAGAGACATTGAGTGACTTGCCTGAGGCCACAGAGGAATTCTGCAGTGAGTCCAAGGAAAGCTTTGTGGCTCCTAGCTCTGCTTCTTGACCAACATTAACCAGACGCAAATATATGCAAAAAAACATCAAAGCTGACTGTGCCAGGAAGACCTTAAACCAGAAAACACAGAAAACCAACCCTGGGGTACTGTGGGGCCTCCTGGACTTTGCTGTTTGATCAGGGGAGTTAAGTGTTAAAAGCTTTTGTTATACTTGTGTTACAATCGCACAGCAATTGTGCATAAACCGCCAAGTTACCCGGTAGGCAGAAGGGAGTGGAAAGCAAGCTGCACCTCCCCTGACAAGGAGCGAAGAGTTGTCACTAAAAGACAATGGGCAGAGGAAAGCTCGGGAATATGCATCAGAAACAACCTGCAACAGCAGCAGGGGGTACAGCCTGCGGTGGTTTGCTGCAGCATATCCACAGGGGCCAGCATCTCCATGCAGAGAGACAACGTGACCCTGCAGAGACCGTCTCCTCTACACACCACGTTTTGCTCCAAGAGGAAAGCCACACGGATCTAGAGAGAGGGTCTTTTCAAACTGATTTTAATGCTTTGCAGTTCAAATTTATCTGAAAGGAGGGATGTCAGCAACAAGAGCCACCACAGCAAGGCTATAGAGGAAAACGGAGCTGAGCTAGGGCACAATCCTGTTGGAGCAGGGAAAATAGTTGGCGTTGCTGAGGCCGAGTCTCCCCTCTGCTACGTTAGAGCAGCAGAGATCTCCATTTCATATGCTTTCAAGCAGCCCTCTGGATCCTACAGAGCTGCTGAAGTTGTCCTTGCGAACAAACGGTCCTTTCTAACTTCTCAAATTCTGTACAATAGCAAGGAAAAAATACTTGACAGTATCTCTTTAAAGATAAACACACTGTAAACAGGAGATCTCCCCCGCCCCGGTAGCTTTCTTCCTCCTGCTTGTGCAAAACCAGAGGTTGCGACCTTCCCTGGGGTTCAGGCACAAGGACAGGATGCGCGAGAATAAAGTTGCCTCTGTTTGCAGCGATACCATAGCTAATAGCACCAAGACCAACACTTAAAACATGCCTAATTTGAGGGCAGGGAGGATCTGGGTTTGTTTTTCTTGACTGAACTAGAAAGTTCATCTTTAAATCTGTTCAGCTTCAAGCATGTGAGCTTTTGGCCTCCTTTAAACAGGGGAAATACCATTCCGTTTCTGAAAAGAAAAAAAAAATAAAGCACATGGAAGAACAGTTCTGCAGTCAGTAAAAGTTTGGCTAACAAAAGGACTCCAGAGTCACGTAAAGAACATTTAATCCATGGATTATAGGCTCGCACCTGGCAGAAACGCATGTGTAAATACAGGCGTGCAGAGCATCTACACCCTGGGCTAAGGCAGAGGGGAGTTCTGTAGCTAGGAGAGAAAAAGGATCCTTACTACTAATTTTCATAGTTAAATATTTCTCACTCACACTCACACATACGCAGGCTGTTCCCAGAGAGCTCAGCCTTGGGAAGGATAAAGGAAAGGGCTCAGTTCGGTCTGGGCTGGTGCTGAGTAGCTCCTCTTCTGTTTGCAGTGGTTGTGCAGCAAACTCTTTTATTTGCAGGCAGAGTTTTTGCTGCATTAATTATCCTGTGAGTCACTGGGTAATGGACAGTAACTTGGCTCTCCCAGTTGTTAGAAGGGTGTAATTCAGCTCTAATGCAGCGGGTTGTCGAACACGGCATCTGGCAAGATGGAAACTTTCAGTTTCTTTTCAGGCCAGCTGTACTCCTTTGGAAGTTTAAACTGTTAAGACAGAAAAGAGAAACGTTTAACGTGTATCGCTGCAACCTGCACAGAAAAGGCAAGCTGTTGCAAAGGCAGACAGCCCCATGTTATTATTATTTTTTAAAACAAGAGGCCACTAAGAAAACATTTCCCCATCAGTATGTTTTGGACGGCAGCGGACATTAGATAATGTGGCCTGGGCCTCAGCTGCCAAAGTAAAGTTCTGAGATTTCAGCCCAAGCACTGTTTATTTCATCAGATGAATTCTGGAGGCTTTCTGCTCCCATCACTATTTCCCCTCCCCTCCCTTTCTGAAAATACGCGACGCAAGTATCTCCCCTCCTACCTGATCGTGTCCCTTTCCTTTCACCTGCCCCAGCCCCCGGAGCCCTCTGTTTGCTTTAAAGGGAGACTCAGGGCAGCTTTCAAACTCTTGCTTGCACGGCGTGGGATGCACGTGAGCCAGCACGGCTGTGCCGGGTGACAGGCTTGCAAACGGCCACCACTTCCAGGAGGGCAAACTGTGCCACGTTTCTGCTCCAGCCCTACCCACCTCCGGTACACAGGCTTTGCAGAGCACCCGTGCAATGCCTCATACTCACACAGGCGCTCGGCTGCTCAGGCTGTTTTGCAAACATTGATTGAAGCGCAGGGAATGGAGGTTTTTTGCCCCGGTCTGGTTTACACAGCACTGTCTCTGGCCAGTATTTCCCAAACAAGGCAAATGCACTGGTCTCATCCTGATGTCGCTCCAGGGCACCCTGCTTTAGCCTAGGAAGTCACCACCCAACATCCCTGATGCCAAACAGGACCATGCAGGGACAGAGCTCCAAGGCGTCTTACCCCAACCCTTCTCACAACCACCTTTGACCAGGGTCCATCCATTCCCACAGACTCTCAAAACCAGCTCTGTGGGGGGTGTGGGAGGTGGCGTGTGGAATCTCCTAGGCTACGAATCTGCCCCATTCACAGCTGGGTGACAAACAGTTCTGCACAAGCATTTCATGCAATCCCAGTGCCCAGTTTGAGGTTGCGAAACACATGGGGGACAGCTCTGGAAGCCACTTTGCAGGATCAGTTTGTTTTTAAACTCTGCTGCACCCACGATGTTGCAGTGCCTGACACTGCGATAGTCCCTGACACCCCAACGGGACTCTCAGGGAGGAATCTCACCACCAGTGACAATCTGACCCAGAGGTGGCTAATTGAGAACTGTTAGAGACACAGTGCTCCTCTCCTAGGAGAGTCCTCTGACCAAGGCCAGCAGTGTCATAAACTTCCATGGGGCTACATGAATTAGAGAGTGGGTGGAAGGGGCAGTGACCTGCAAACTATCCATTTTTATCCAGTTGTCTTTCTTCCCATAAGTGCTTTGTCTGTGAAGGACGCACGCAGTGGCAGGCTCCTGCTGAAGGAGCTCCTCTCCAGCTGCCTGCTGCACAGCAAGGGCAGCTCTAACATGAATTTGCTCCTGACCTTGCTCCATTTGCAGTTGTGTATGAGGGTAACCTGCAGTTGGTACCCACTGACCTTAATATGTGCCCTTGTGGCCAAAAGGGGAAATAGGATCCTGGGGTGCATTA
>WEIS01080620.1:0-20475 GCA_013389965.1 Todus mexicanus
AGCATGAGTCCAAAAGTCACCTGTTTATGGCAAAACTCCTCTCCTGAGGAGAGGAAGAAGTGAAACTGAAGTAATTCACTTCAGATAAAGATAAAAATAGACACAAATATTATTAAGCTTTAATGGGAGATCAGAGTTGCCAGACTGGAGAGGAGAAGAGCGGAGGAAGAGAATGGGGATAGTTAAAGAGCAGGATCTCATCCTAGGAGGGATGGTCTGTTTATTGAGATTACTCATTTAAGGGCAAGCAGTGTCAGCTGCAGGATCAGCCTCCTCTTCCTCCCCTCTCCAGAGGTCCTATCCCAAGGTGATATTAAAGATCACAAACATTGGAGCTGTTGTCATTTTATCAGGAGCTGGCTGGTTGTAATCAACCCAAATCCAGAACAAAACCTTGGACAAAGCCGGCAGGGTCTTTTGTTACTCCATAAGCCTCTGCCAAACCTTTTAACATCATTAATGTGAAAAGCAAACAATGCCATGCTGAAAAGAAAAAAAAATAGGGGTCAGGACAGAACCACAAAATAATGTGGAAACTGAGGGAGCCTCTTTTGAAATTTCAGTCATTTCTTTTTTTTTTTTCCTTTAAAGAGTTGTGTAAGTGCGTTGCCAAATACCATCTATTCCATCAATAGAATGCCATTGAGAAATAGTTTTGTTTTCCCTCGCATGGCATATTTGCTTAGAAATATCAGAAGACTTCATGGGTTATAATCAACAAATTCAGGAGCTAGTGTATGCCACTGAATTCTCCCCACACTCTGGCCATATTGTGTTTTCTCTAAACAAACCTGTGCTCGAGAGCTGCCAGAAGCTGGTAAAGCTGAAAGCAACGCGTCGATGGAAGAACAGGATTTTGCTGTCTTTATTCTTGTAATTTAAATGGTGTAGCAAGAGCCGCTCTGCGTGACCCAAATTTACTCTCTCTGAAGTGGGACAAAGGGAGATGGTTCCTTCTCTCTAAAGAAACTAGCTCAAGGCGGGCCAGCGAGAGATGCTCTCAGCCCTTAATGAAGCCAAGGTTGATCACAGCTCTTCAGGTCTTTGCTCCCAGTTCAGGCAGAGGACACAGGCTTTGGCAGGCACAGCTTAAAAATAGTCCATTTGATCTGCCCTGGGGGAGGGACATCCAAACCAAGGGACCTAGAGTACCCCGAATGTGTCTTCTCTTGGACAGAGCTGGTTTTCAGGTCACAGCGAGTCCTTCTCTTTGACCTCCTCTATATGCTCCAGTCTTACATCTCTTTGCGTCTAAAGTGTATTTCTCACATGAGGAAACCCATGTTATAAATTAGAAGTATATTTTTCCAAAAAGCTAGTTTTGGCAACCTGACAAAGGTCATCTTGACAGCTCTTCTTTTAAAACCTCAAATTCTCCCGTACAATGATGATGCTAAAATACGTTTTCATGCTTTAGAAACTTGTTTATTGGGTCTTTTAGTTTGCCTGTTACAGAAATATATCCTCCTCAGAATGATTTCAAGTCTTAGATAAAGTCTCTCTGGATATACAGGTTTGTTAATGTGGGAAATTTGGGAATATTTGAGCATTTAGTCCATGAATGTGAATTCTAAAAACCCCAACAGCAGTGGGATAACCCACAAAGAGGTTAAATGGGAAAAGAAAAGGAGCTTTTTGCAAAGAAGGATACAATCCACAGCTATTTTCTGAAGTTTATCATAAGAAGATGAAAATAATCCCAGTTTCTGCTCCAAGTGGAATGTAATGGAAAAGCTTATGCCTGACATGGACCCTCAGTTTTGCAGTTCTGGATTGAGGCTTCTGCTGAGAGACATCACACCCAGCAGCTGACCTTGTGCGCTGCTCCACGTCGAACTGCAGCTGGAGCGAATTCATCCCAGACAGTGTTGTAATTTCAATGTGCCAATCACCTTATGAAAAACTAAATTAAAATGTTACCTGCTAATAAGGCCTAATTTCATCATCCTTAAGTGCTAGAGATGAATAAGCAGTATAATTAGACTAACACCGTCGGTGGCCTTCAGAGGAGAATTGTTTTTAAGCAAAGCCAACAGAAGCTGAATAAGAAAATAATTGGATTTGTGGGCTTTGGGAGGTAGGTTTGATAGCAGTTTTTGATGGAATGGCTGGTGTATAAACAGTGAAATCCCACAAGGGGTCAGGCATAGGAAGGGCTTGAAAGGAAGGTGCACAGCAGTGTACAGCACCGTACAGCTTCTTTATAGAAGCTACAACGCTCTGACCTTACTGCTGTGGGTCTCCTCCTGAGAAGCACCTGCATCATTAGTCCAAATTTTACAGCAATTTTCATACAGAGATCAGCTAAGAGCAGGTTTAACTTCAAAGCTAGAAATATGCAGGTCTACTCAAGGAGCTGTTAGCTCAGGCAGACCATGTTGACCTGGTCCTTCAGTAGGTTTGGCCACCAACCTGGTGGCAAATCAGTAGGTGCTCATGGAACAGCTCTTCGCCTGAAAAGTTCTTTGTAAATTAACTTAATTAGCAAATGACCTACACTGCTATTTTCCATCCAAAGAATTTCCCTGACAGGTCTCAAGGTACCAGAACATTTTTATCTACAAATCAATTGCAAAGCTCCCCAACACTTGTACTAGCAGACGATCAAAGCTCCGATAGCGCGGCAATCAGTCATCGCCACCGAGAGCACAATGCTGCCTTCTAATGACACGAGTGTTATCTGAGAATTGCAGGGACCTGATCAATGCAACGAGACAGTAGTTGCCAATCGATAGTTTTCTATCATTAGAGCAACCCCATTCATGCCACTGGTTTGTCAGCATTTTCATTTCATACTTCTTTTTTTTTTCTTTCTGGGGTTTTATCCGCTCAGATGTCTAAACTCAAACTCCATTTAGCAGATGCCTGCTTGGACGCAGGCTTTGCTTGCATCCCAAATAGCTTTTTTAGTTGTTAATTGAAAAATATTTCACTGCATCTCCAAAAAGGGAAGGCTAACAAGCAACTGCCTTAGACAACACTTCTTTAGTGGAGAGTTGCAGAGGGGATAATGCTACCAAAGAGTCAAAACTGCTCCTGTCAGTAACAGTACCCAGGGCATGGTGGCCCAAATTCCCCAAATTTTAACTGCCTTATTTGCTGCTCCATCTGTGTCCTGTGTCCATAAGTGTGCTTACATCAGGACTGGAGTTTACAGAGTTTAAAACCTTGAATTACGACATTTATTTTATGAATAGTCCTGTGCAAGTAGAGCATGACATGAAAGCCTCTTCAGCCAATATATATATTTTTTTTTTTTTTCAAAAATAGAAACAAAAATCAACGTCCTAAATCTGTAGCCAGGCTCTTAAATAGAAGACCTGATTTCCTCAATGCTAAGCCTCAGCGAGCTCCTGTTAATTGGATACTCAGCAGTCTTGAAATCAACTTATTTGTGAGCTGAATTACGGATTTAAGAGCTTAAGTTCAGGTTTCTCTTTTCAACACTTCAGCTTTTGTTATGCCCATAACGTTAAATTCTGTGTTCCAGCCGTGATCAGTGCCTACTGGAAAGACTCACCCCATCTGTAACAAACGTTTGCAACTTCACCCTGGGTTAGCAAATCCAAGGTTGCTTCTACCCTTCCTCATGGGCTGAGCAAGGGGTCGTTGTTTTAGCCCCCTGCACAAAATAGCCTGAGCCTTGCTTCATCTTAGCAGAGCCATGGTGAATTTTTGTATCACCATTAAGTAGCAGTTGGGGTGAGACTTTGGCGGTGACAACAGCTCTGCTCGGAGTAGCTCTTCTATTCAAGAAGAAGGTCAAGATGGTTTGGTTCAGGAGAGAGGGCATGAAACATCCTTGTGCCCTGGAACTACTTTCTGCCTTTGCTGCTGGCTTGTTAGCTGAGGTCTTTTAACACGAGCGCTGGCCCAGAGTAACCCCAAACTTTCATCTGGGAAAGGAGGAGTGCTTGGGACTTGCTGTCTGGCAGAAAGAATATGTTCTAGCAGAGAAGGAGGCCCAGGAGAGTGATTCTAGAGCCAGCAGGTTTCTGCAGGGCAGGATAGGACCCATAAGTCACCTTCAGCTTCGAAGCAGCTTTCTTTGCTCGGCACACAAACCATCACCTCTGCTTGATGGGTGCTAAAGTTCATGGTCTGCTTATAAGACCACTGGAAAAAATAGTTCTTATTACATTGGGTCATATACTTGTCCTTGCCCATTAAAGAAAATAATGGAGGTTTGGGATCAGAATCCCACCTTTGGCTGAAGTGAAACCACAGGTCATGTGGAAAGCCTCGTGCCCTGCTTTCATTCATTATTCTGTTGTGTAAATAATTCAGTTTAATATTTCCTCATGATCTCTTGCCTTTGCAGTTTGCTTATCCCCACAGCCATCAATTTAATCACATACTACAGCAGGGTTTGGGTTGCTGGCTGGATACGATTTTGGGGTTCCTAGACAGGAACATATCTCTTTATAAATTCTTTATCATATTTGTAGAGAAATATACTATCTCATTTGAATGTAATTAACTTAGTCACTACACAATTAGTTTATAGGATTTATTAATGCAACTATTAAAGCCAGCTAACAAGCTCTGGCAATCCCTAGGTGGATTTTAAACCACAATACAGACAGGCATAATAATAAAAGGGAAACTTTTCAATATTCTCTTGGGGGTGGAATCTTGGCTCCCCTACATGTTTTACACTGCCTTCAAATTAAAATGCTGCCAGCAGTTCAAACCCTGAGGTGCTCACTCAGTTTTTGCTTTGGCTGCTTTAGGCTAATTCCTATCACCTTTTTTTTTAGTAGGGGGTTGTTTTCCATATTTATAAATAAGGATGGAATTTGAGACAAATATTTCTGATAGGACTTTTCCTCTGTTTAAACTGCCATGATTCTGGGAATTATCTTGCTCAGAAAGACAATTATTTGTGGAGCTGGGTTTGTTGCTTCAGCAGAAGTCAGTGCAGCTTGAAAGGAAAATTAGGACTGCACTAATTTAAGGAGAACAGACCCTGAGCATGGGAGTTTTTATTACTTCAGTGTTATGTTTGAAAGATTTCTTCTTGCTCTATGTTTACGTATTCGTAGCAGTTTATATATAGGATGGATTCTTTAACAGAAAGAAAACCCTAAAGCTAAAGCTTCTACTTACCACGTTTTTTTTATTTACAGGGATATTAGAAAACGCGAACCTTTTTATCTTCGTGTTTCCTACTTGAGGTAAAATGGCAAAGATCAGGTTTTCATTGCAAACTTATGAGATTTGGCTTTATGGGGATTCAGTTTATAAGAATTAAAGGAGATCTTGACCATGCACCTTGCCTTGCCCTTGTGGCTCTCACGGCAGAGAAAGACGTGAGCTTTTCCCCAAAACAAACAGTTACGTCCTTGAACAAAATATGATTGAGGTAATTACAGGTAAGTGCCATAAAGGCTGCAAGCTCTGACCTAGTGAAAAGGCATCTGCGTGTAGGTGGGAAGTGTCTACAGCTGCAGTGACCCCGGCTCTATTGCCATTGTCCCCCTGGCTGGATGGGGACATCTCCTTTGGGCAAAGCCGCTGGGTGCAGAGCTGCAACCTGTGACCAGAGGAGAGGAAATTCGCTTATTGCAATTACATCGTGGCGTGTATAATGNGCCCCCCCCGAGTTTTCTGCTGGCCAGGCAAAGAACACACTCTTCACATGAGCCTGGCTACTCCGAGACCTCTGTCTCATACAGAGCCATCTGCTTTGCTCTTGGACTTGAGCAAGAAGTTGTCCCTGGAGACTGGATGTCTCCAACAGGCCCAGGTTTTCCTCTGAGAACAGAGGATATCTGTAGAGGTTGTTGAGTTTATGGAGCTGGGCACCTTCTCTGAGCTCAGGAGCTGTGATTTCCCTGATCTAGACACATGTTTGCTCTCTTTCAAAGCCTGTTATGCAGATCTGTCATGTGAGAACGGCTGCTCCCAGCTGCCTCGGAGGTGCTTTGCCATATGTCATGAAATGAGATTTGTGACTTTACTCCAGGTGAAGCGTCAAATTGATTCAAATTTTCTATTGAGAGATGGAAGTTGTTTTCAGAATCATATTTTTCCATTTTCTCTTCACTGGATTGTTATTTTTCACCAAAAAAAAGATAGAGGAGAAGCTGTTACTGGAAAAATAAGTGCGATCTTTGAATGGAAAACTGGAGGATTTATGTTTACATAAATAAACATGGAGGGTAAGTAGACCATTAGTTAGAAATTTCAGGGTTTGAATCAACATACATTGAAGAAAAGACTGAAGTTATAAGCATTAAAAATAAATAACAATAATTCAAGTTTCATAAGCCTGAGTCGTCGTATGTTGTTTAAAGCTTCGGGTTTGGGTATGGAGGCTGAAATTCGGACTGTGGTGAATTTAAGGGTGGCTTTGCCATTGCCTTCATTGTGGCCAGAATTTCCCCTGGAACTGAAGTGCAGAATAATTTTCCATGGCAAATTCAGATTTTTCTCTCATTAGAATATTCAGTTTGGAGCAGAGAAATAAGTGGGAAATTCACCTGAAAAGTGGTGAGAGTGGGAGGATGGTTTAACGCTGGTTAATTTACTCATTCTTCTCTTCTCCTTTAGTTAACTGAGAGGATCTTTCTTGAGAAGCTTGTTTTTGTTTGAAAGGTTTTGAAGAGAGAAGTTGTGCTAAGTCATGCTCATGGAAGGTGTTTTTTTCACTCTCCATTATTTAGAAAGGGAATAAAAAGGCTCTATGAAGAATGTAAGTGGTTTTGCCCCAGTGTGGGCTGCCCCAGACAAGGCAGGCATGGTCACTGCTGCCTCTTAAATGATGACTTCTTAGCTCCAGTCAACTTTATGATGGCTGTGACCCTTAGGACATCTCCACGTGGTTCAGTGAAGGACGTGAGCCCAGAGATGAGTCTCAGCGGGGCTGGGAACAACTGGTTCTTAGCCAAGCTGCTTAGGTGTGAAATTAATTGCTGGAGTAATTTGGATGGAGACAAACCCTGTTAGGACATGTCCATCTGTGAGCTGAGGAGACTCTTCCATAACTGAAAAGGTGCAAAAAAAATTAAAGAATTTATAAAGAAGACAAATACTAAGAGACTTTCTGATTCTCTGGAGCAAGGGGTGTTATGAAAGTGCTGAACAGGCTTTGGACAGCAGACCTGGCTTACTTGGGTGTTCCTGGGGATTGGGTTTTTCTTCCTCTTAATTTGATAATCATTGAGCAGTAAGGAGAAGTGACTTACCCCAAAAGTAAGTCAAGATAGAAATTAATCAAATAGCAATTTTGCTGTGTGTTGTCCACAGGGACGGGGTTAAAGAGCAGGGTGGCACTTCAGCTCCCTGGAAACCCGCTGCTACGTTGTGGTTATTATTCTAGTGCTGTTTCCTGAAGCATCTGATGCTTATTGCAATCTTCCTTTTCATTTCGTGGGTGGTTTTGATAGGATCTGTAATTTTGGAAAGAAGCCGTTTCTTGGAAGGCAGGAGCACCTTAATGTTCTAAGCACAGTCTTCCTGATAGCAATTGGAAGACCCTCCGGGACATTATCAGCCAGCTCTGTGAGCTCATCCTGAACTTCCCACTCTCGGCTTCTTCATTCCCCTTTCTGCAGTCATTTGCCATTGCCTGTTCTGTGCATTCCTAAAACTGCCCACAACTAAACCAAAGCTCTAAAGGAAACAGTTGCTTCTCTGGACAGAGCTGTCATCACATCTCTAAAACTACATTTCCGCCTGGGGTTATGCTGACAAGTCTAATCTATCATTATTTTGTTTACTTGGCAAACATCGAGCTGCCTTTCACATGTATTGTCTTTGGTCTTAAGTGATCCTATCAAATTTTAAATGATCTGCATCTATTACGGATTTGGCAGCATCTCTCGGCATTATCTGTGGTGAGTCTATTAACCCTCTCGAAATGCAGCTGTCTGCTTTCTTAATTGCCGCAGTCAAACATGGGCACAAAATCATGGACCTGTATGAAGTTAAAAGCCAGAAAAATCACTATTTTTTTCCCCACATCGAATGATATTAGGAGAGATTTGTATTGTATTCGCCCTGACATTTACCTGTACAGTTCTGCATCGATGAGCTCTGCTAGCCTGTTTTTTGTGTGTGTATTGAAGCAAAACCTGCTACAGGCAGTAAGAAAACCCTATTCCTTGATTTCTTTCCTACTTATCTTCTTTTTCAAACGAAAACCTTCCCATGTAAACTCAAAATCCTGTCCTATAAATATTGTACTATAGCCAAATTAATTCAATGTGCACAAGTGAGCAGCTTCGTATATACGCAGCTGAATTGAGACTCATTTGGAGAACATAGTGCTCCAAGGTAGAGAAGTTTAAAGGTTAGAGTTCCATGGTTAGCTGCGTCCTCAGGAATTGAGAACCCATCTCCTTAAACATGTAAACCCCATCACATTTTTCAGGCTCTGTGTTCCAATGGAGATTTTCCAGGCACGAATAAATGACAGTTCCACCTGGCCCCAGTGGGAGTTTTGCTGACAGACGGGCACTGACCGTGGAACAAAATAATTCCAGTTTTAGTATTTAGAGTTGCATCTCTTTAGCCAGGACCTTATTTCATGTATCTGGGCCTCAGAAAATGGGGACTCTGCTGTCCAAGTGGGTAGAATGGCAGAAGCTTGCACTGACATCCAGGTGAGACCACCTGAGAGGAGAAAAATGTCATTGACTCTATTTTAAGAGAGGAAGAACTGAGGCAGAGAGTGAACCGATGAAAACAGGGTCGGAGATACAGTAGAGCTGAAAGTGGACCTCGATCTTTTCAAAGCAGTACATACGTTATAACCACATCTGTTTTCTCTCACTGCTCTCTGGGTGCCAGAGCTGCTTTCCATAGTTTCACCATCAATATTTGCAAAGTCATCCTGAAGCTCTCGGTTTGGCACAACGTAGTTTAACTTTTCTCTCTGGTTTTACACCGAGCACCTCACGTGGAGGTCCCTTAACATCTGGGCTGCCAGCTGCACAACTTCTACCTCCCTCCCCCTCTCCCATGCTTGCTGCAAAATCGGAATTGTGTTTATGGTGAGATGATGACAGCCGTGCCTCTTTACAGCTGATTTGTTCTATCAAGACACAAACCAAAGCTTTAGGTTTCCCATGCTGGAAATGCCCCTTTGTGTCTTTTAAAATGTCCAACAATGTTGGGTTTCCCTCTAGCTCACTTTTCTATCAGAGCACAAGTGTAGGATTTGTTTTCAATAAGATCTTTAGCATGTAGCTCCCCTTTGTGTGTTCTCGTATTCAAAATCTTCCTGACTAGTCACTAGATTAGGGGCTACGAACTCCTTTTCCTTCTAGTCTTTCTCCTTTACTTGGGCTTTTGCTTCACCCACATAGTTAATGTTTTTCTAGTCTTTTAAATTCAAGAGTAAGAACAAATTCCTGGATATTCCCTATTTGTCTTTAATTAAAACAGGACTGCATGAATAAAGAATAAAGAATTTTGAGCACAGGGGAAATCTGATAGTTTGCGAACATTAAAACATGAAATCGAAATGAAAATCAAATTCTAGTCTTTAATTAATCTGATAAAGGGGAGAGAACTGAGTTGATGAAGGGGAGCCAGATTGCCGCACGACACCCAGTTGCATAACCACTGTGCACTGTTAGCTTGATCAAAGGAACCTTGTCCCCAACACCGCCGGCACTGCGAGGTGGAACAACACCGTGCTAATGCAAAAGTGAGGGGCTGCTTAATGGAATTGGAGTTTGAAAATCTGCTTAATTCCCTTTGTCTCTTCTCCCACACAAGTACAGCTGCCGGTGCTGTGTCGCTTGCCAGGTGGTGAGCTGCTTCACAGGTTCTCCCCTCTGAAGGCAGCTAAAAATATCACTGAGCCTTGCAGGATCAAACTGGGAGATTTGTGAAGTTGTCAAAGCCAAGCCAGTGCCGCAGAGCACCGCGGCACCGCGTACATCTAAATCCTTCAAGCAGAAGCTTCCTTTGGAAGTTTGTTGGCAGATGTAACAAAAGTCCACAGTTTCTCAGGGTAGCTCCTGCAGCTGTGGATATTCACACCGGCGTGGGTGATGTACTCGTGAGGTGTTGAGCATCTGTGTGTGTTGACCTAGAGCACTTCATAAAGCCTCTGCAGATGCCCAGTGGCTCTTGCGTTCCTCCCAGGTCAGTCGCAGTGGGGATTGTTCTGCTTTCAAAGAACATTAGTTCCAGTACCTGAAGAGGGCCTATGAGAAAGCTGGGGATGGATGTTTTACAAGGGCTTGCAGTGATACCATGAGGGGTGATGGCTTTAAGCTGGAAAAGGGGAGATTTAGATGAGATATTAGAAAGAAATGCTATACAGTGAAGGTGGTGAGACACTGGCACAGGTTGCCCAGGGAAGCTGTGGATGCTTCTTCCCTGGAAATGTTTAAGGTCAGGTTGGACGGGCCTTTGAGCAACCTGGTCTAGTGAGAGGTGTCCTCGCCCATGGCAGGGAGGTTGAAACAAAATGATCTTTAAAGTCCCTTCCAACCCAATCGATTCTATGATTTCCACGTGGAAGACCACCAGGAGTCTTTGGCAACCATTCTTCTGCACCCCAGCACAGCTCTGGGGTACTGCAAAGGAGCTGGAGCAGTAACACAGGCTTTAGCTTTATCTGCAGTCCAGTGATAATGTGGCACTAATTTCCTACCTTCTGGGCAGCCTTGGGATAAAAAGGACTTCCAAAGACAATGCCAAAGCCACTGCTGATGTAAGACTGGGTAATTCTCTACATTTTGATATTTGCACCCAGTGATGATGCTGTCAAAATCTAAAGTTGTCGTACAACCTTTTTATCTCCGAGGTCAGATCTGATAATCTTGGATCTCAGGGAAGAAGGGGATTAAGTTCTTTGCCCAGATTCTCACACCTGCTTCCAGGATAATTGTTCCTTCTGATGAGCTAGCTGCAGGTTTCCCTTTGCATGCTCGATTGATGTCCTGATCTGTGATATCTGTTTTTTCTTTCTGAACATGGCTAGAAATGCACACTCGTACTTCTACACACAGTCATTATTGTTGTATTTTACACTGTGTGTGTGGGGACACTGATTACTAACCCTTGACTGTTCTGCACACTGTTTTGGCCAAGCTACTCCCACCACGTTAATTGTGCTCACTTACCTCCCTGCCAAGCATCATCCTTAAGGATTCAAATAACTTTATCCATCAGCTCCAGGAAGGATGAAGTGGCATTTTGTGGGATTGTTATTCCGGATCCTGAGCAATTTGAGCACTTTTTTAAGCGGAATTAGATGATGGAAAGTGGAGAGGAATTGGATGGTTGTATTTCTGTGGGAACACACGCAGTCCATTTTCTTTACATTATCTCCTCTGAGGTCATGAAATGATGATTGAAACAGGTCCCATGGGACGTGTTTGAAGTAATTACATTCCCAGGTTATTTAGCGAGTGGGGTCTCCTTTTACTTGCAGCTCTGCTCTTCAGAATTAAATAAATAATTTGCTTTACTAGTTAGTCTCCAATCATTGCATGAATTATGCTTGCTGTGCGTAATAAGAAAATTGCACTGTGCAATTTTGATGTGCATAATAACATATTTATCGTTGGACTACGTTTATGTTTAAAGAGCTGAGTAATCATCTAAAAATGTGTTAAATTGCTATTTGAGGCCATTTTTTGGTGACTTAGCAACCAAAACAAGACTTTAACCCCCTTCCTTCTCTCTCTACTAAGTAGGGAAGGTCCACAGTGGTTTGATGGGGATGAGAATGGTGCTGGTACTGTCTGACTCCTGTTTATTTGCTCAGTTTAACCCTGCTCATGGCAGCATGAGTCAGTGCATGATGAGAATACTGGAGGGACAGGGAATAACAGGTTGTAGTGATAATATTCGGTGTGGAGAGAAGTTAATACAGCACCAGGGCACTGAGGCACTCAGAGTGGGGAAGCTGGGAGAGACTGGATTGAATTTCATGGGTGCAACACCCACCACACACCAGCCAAGCCCTTTGTGGAATTGGTGCTGGGGAAAGTGTGAGAAAAAAGGAGGGTGGGGAACTGCATTTAAAAGAAGAAAGGTAGGGAAATCCATGAGGCAGTGGAGGAGGCTAGGAGCAGCGTCAGGGCTCCACTCGGTAAAGGGTTGGGCTGAGAACACCAGGCTAGAATAACTGGGAATTCCTGTCAGTTTAATATAGCTGAGTTCATGTCCTTGGGCTGGTGATAATTCACTGTGTGTGACATATTTTCTGGTGATAGGGGTAGTATCTTTGGGAGCTGTGGCTGTGATGCTGCACTGTCTGTGCTCTAGTTGGGGTTTCCCCTGGCCTCGCAGGGCCAGCCACGCTCATCTGTTTGTCTGCCTGCCAGCCCACGGTTCTCATGCACAGGATCAGCAAGCCAACTTCCATCAGCCCCTAGCCAACACCTTGAGGGAAACCTCAAAGAATGAATATCTTAATTGGGAATTTCAATCTGTTCAGGAAGAAAATCAATCCATGCCTTCCTTCCCAAACTCAGCATGTTCCTGACAAAAGAGGCCTTTGGGTAAGCCTCAACCTCCAGAGCTATGAGACTGGCAAAAGCTAAAAATATTAAGGCAGGAATTTTTGTCCACTCTGTGAAATTTCCCTCCCCAGTCACTCAACACACGCTGCCAGGCAAGGAGAAATCACCCCCACTGCCCCCTGCGCTTTTGCAGCTGGGGGAACATCTCCTTGAGTCATTTCATAGAAAAAGCTTTAAAAAAAAATAATAAAAAAATCCATGGTTTCCTTCATTAAAACGATTCTTAGTCTGGACCCCTCTAACTTGGGGCAACAGGGGCTGCTTTTGCTCTAAGCTTTTGGCTCCCAGGCTTGAGGACGAGGATTTTAGGTGCACGGAATTGGCACCTATCAGTGGTTTAGGTCTCCCATCCTCCTTCTCCAGCAGCAATGTGGGCAAGAAATGCTGCGGTCTAACTCCCATCCTGGGTAAGCTTTATTTCCAAAAGGGAAAAAAAGCTTTAGGCTTTAATCTTCATGGGAGAGAAGATCAGAAGATGCAAATCTAATACGGAACGATCATTTTGCTTTAAAAATCTCCAGTCTCTAGTGCATTTGGATAGAGGCAGATCAGGCGTGTGTGCGCTAAGAAGGGATTTATTAGCCTAATGGATATGGTTTGCGGTGACTAAAAAGGCCTGAACCAGTAGGGCCCGTTGGCAATCCAATAGGGCATCGCAGGAATTTCTTTTAAGTCCTCACCAAACTCCACGGAGATGCTGATCCTCTCTCTGGAGGTGGGGGCTCTGCTCATCCCATCCGATTCTGCCACAAGGATGTAATTTTCTGTTCAGCTCTGCATTACAGGCCAAAAGCTGCTATTTTCCATCTGCTGAACTGCTCTTTAAAAGTTGTCACGGAGGTTAATAATTGTACCTCTAGGGATCTAAGGTTAGGGATGTGATTTTTCTGGCAGTATAATAGAGTCTGCTTAAATTCATGGATTTCACTCTGCTTTGGGATCTGCAGAGAATATTCCCAAGTGCATAATGAACCAAACCTGTCGATAGAGATCAATATAATTTTTAACGTATAAAAGACAACTATTTCACCTTCACATGCTTTGTACGGCTGTTGCTCCTTGCCAGGTACAGAGAATTTAGGTCTTTTTTCATTTTACTTTTTTTTTTTTTTAAATAGCATATCAAAACAAAGCAAAGCCTCAGTTATTTAACCACGAATAGTCAAGTGAGAGCACGTCCCACTCTGAGCCAGTGACCATTATGCCAAACCAGTGTAATAGTAATAAGTGTTTCCATATGTTTACTGGGCTTCTATAGCTACGGCAAATTGAATTGAAGAGAAAGGGGTTGTCATTTTCCAGGATACTCTTAGTTTCACCGCTTTTCTCCTGTAAGGCTACTGGATTGTTCAATGACCCTGCCAGGGCTTTTTTTTTGCCCTGTCTAAACTGATTTAAGCTCACCTGCTGTGAGCTGTGACCTGCTACACTGTGCTGCTCATCCCACCCATCTCATCCCAGGGCTTAACGGGGAGGAAAGGTCAGGTCGGAGCAGAGGTTTCCCAATCATCCAGGACTCCTTCTGGGTTTGCCAAAGCCTCTGTTTACCCGCACTCAGATTGCGTCTACCTGGAGTTACGTGTTTGCCTGGATGCGAAGGCAAGAAAAATACTGTTTTAGTTTTCTCAGCTGTAGAGCGACACTGATTTACTGCATTTGAGACATCTCTTCACACTGAGTGTCTCCAGACAAGGAGACTCCACAACCTCTCTGGGCAGCCTGGGCCAGGCTCCAACACCCTCCCCCCAAACAAGTTGCTCCTCCTGCTCAGCTGGAACCTCCTGGCTTCCAGTTGGTGCCCGCTGCCCCTTGGCCTGGCACTGGGCACCCCTGAGCAGAGTCTGGCCCCAGCCTCTTGACATCTATTCTTTAGATATTTGGAAGACATTTATATATTGTGATCAGCATCCAAAAATGGGTTTCATGGACTTGAGGAAACAGAGAGGCAATGGAGCAGAATTTCCTCGGGTGTGTCATGAACATGGAGATGTGCCACTGTCCTACTTCTCATGCCTCTGAGATACCCAGTAGCCTGGAACAGGAGGAAAATGATTCCTGTGTCTGCCATAAGAAAAGGGTGGAGGAATAAAACAAGGGTCGCGTACTCTAATGTCATGATTTGGCTCACTGAACACTTCTATTCGTGTCTCCTGTAAGGGACTGGGGGCATGAACTAAATACATTCTACTGATACGAGAGGTTTTAGCTCATGTCTGGAAAAATGACCTTTTGGATCCAGGGGCTTGGCTATGAAGAATTGTTTGTTGATCCAGCGCTATCTTTGCTTTCAGTGGTGCAGAGATGCAGGATGCTGTGCATGTAAATCTGCGCTAAAAAGAAATGAGAAAAACCAGGGCAGCAGAACAGCAAAGCTTCTGGTAAAACCAACTGTCAGAGTTAACCCTGGAGCGTGTATCTACAGGGTGCTCCTATTTGTTAGAGCTCTCTGAAATATAGCACCTCCGTTCTGTGGAAGGCTGCTATTTCAAAATTCAATGAATAATTAGAAATCACAAATGTAATTGAAAAAATCTTCCCATGCAACTGAAATATATTTTGTCATTAAAGTGAAAATGTTTTATTTTGATACTTCAGGAATGTGGATTTTGTTTAACTTGGAATTCCAAGTTGTAACTCTGAGAGGTGATTTAAATGGTGGTCTACTTGGAGTTAGTAATTTAATAATACTCTTTTCATAATTTTTAATTGGTATTCTAATGAATTGGCTTTGTCATTGATATTTTAATTGGATCAGCCATTGGTGCTTTGTTTTCATGTATGACTGGTGTTCAAAGTGTCCTTTGTAACTGATGCCTGATCCTGTCAGAGTGGAGAGGAGGAACTGTGTTTTCAGGATTTGTTCCTGTGTAGCTGCTGTGGATAACAAAGGAAAGGAGCAGAAACAAAGCCTCAGGTTCTTCTTTTCAAAAAATTATTTTATTTTTTTCCTTCCTCTCCATTTGTTGTCACAGGGTGATATTAGAAGAGGAGCTATGCTTCAAATCACACCCAGAAACCAGCAGCCTCTTCCAAAACATTGCACAGGGGGCAGTTTATCCCTTTTTTGCTATTTAACTCAAGTCATTAAACCAAAATATAGCTCCCCCCCCCTCCCCCCAATAATACTTAAATAACCCCTTGGATTCATTGCTGCTACTTTTTATTTGATGCACAAAATTATACTCTATAAAACACCAGAAGCACCTTAGCACTGTGAGGACAGAAATTGTGCTTACTGAAATATTTTATTCTGTGCCTGGTTTTAAGCCTTTGTAATAAAACAGGACAGGACCTGGCTTGAAGTAAACCTTAATTGAAACAGACATAATTCCCCTTTGAGGGGGGACGCTTTCCTCATCGGTGCATGTGTTGGTTTAGTTTTTAATTCCAGCATTTTTCTTTAGTGGTAGACATCCAACTTCGAGTGAAATGTGAGGGTATTTCCCTTCTGGTGGGTGTTGTCTGGCAAAGCCTGGCTGTGATGCACAGTCCTTGGCTTGACTCCTTCAGGGAAGAAATACCTTCGAGGACATTTCTGAGACAGTCCACAGGAATGGCAAATGCCAGGGGAGCTGGAGAAGGTTGACCTACCAAAGTCAACTTGCAGCACTTCTTTCTTTGTTCGTTTTGGTTAAAGCAATGAACTTTAAAATGCAAGTTTAGAAAGCGCACATCATACAAAAGGTATTTTCTTACCTGTTTCTACAACAGATATTGATGAAATCCAACTGAGTGGCCAGAGATGACGGACAAATTCCTTATGCTGCAATTGCAGGGGCATGTTTTGGTCAGGATTACACATGGGTAACCCCATTAGTGCCCTGTTGCTGTCAGGGAGGGTGTGAGATCCCTGCAGCGTCTCTCTCTCTCTCTGGGAAGGAGCTGAATTCCAACAATAACTGAGCTGTGTTTTCATATTCCTGGTTGAGGTTGCAGGTTTTTCATAAGGACTTGCAACAAAAATCCTGAAAGATAGTAAATATGCAACAGTGTGCAGTGTTACCTTCAGAGCAAAGCCTCAGACTTGTGTTACCCTTTTAGAGATGATGTTTCACGACTTCTTTTTTCTCAGACCAGAGTCAAAGAATTCTAAGCTTCCCCAGCTGGGTGAAATCCAGTGCATGAAACAGTTCTATGAATTTTTATGGATATGTGAAAACCCAGTCGGAGATGAAAATGGTATTTTTTTCTTCTGCAAAGCAGCCCTATGTGATAGAACCAGGAGATACTGTGACCATTAGTAGTGTCGGCATGTCCACACTGCAAACGTCCAGAGTTGCTAAGCAACATCCAGCAGTGCATTCCTGTCCTGGCACTTGGGCATCGATCCTGCAACGTTTTTCGTGTGTACCTGAGCAGTTTAATTAGCTTGGACCAGTCTACCTGTGTAGTGCCAGCCACCAACCCATTTGCAGAAGTGGGGCTCTCTCTACTGGACTAACTGGTGCTTTATGGCTGGGTGATGGGTGTTACAGCCCACGTCCCTTGAGATGTTGTCCAGATGTCCCCATGGTGCTCCTAAGGTGCAGTTGCCCTCATCGCCCCTAAAGTCCTGTCTTCAATGAACGCTGTGAAGGGGCTCATTGGTTTCTGTTGTCTTCAGCTTGAGGGTAAAATGAGGGGTGAACCCAATTAGATTTCAGTGATAGGTTCAGAGGTTCCCAATATGATCAAGTTGTATTCTGTGATCATTGGCTGAAAATTACTGAGTGTCAGTCTGCATCACCCTCTGCAGCTCTCTGCAAACGCATGCATGTTACTGTTTAACATGTTGCTTATTTGGGACTCTATTGTAAGCTTCTATTTTTAAAGCTATTGAAATCAAACTAGATTAGCTAAAATTTAGACTACTGAGACAACTAAAAGAACATTTTATTATCAGTTATTACTGTAGCACTGAGCTTTTAAGATTCAATTATTGTTTTACTTTGCTGCTGACAGCTCCTACACCCTTCACCCATTCTGATTTAACTTCTCATCGGTCCCTTCTGGTTTTCCTTGTCTGCTGTGTATTGTTTCAGAAATACTGAGGAGAAGAATTTTCCTTCAACAGACAGACAATAGGGGGAAGGAAACCCTGGAGAATCTATCCAGTTAAAACCACTGAAATATAAGTGATTTATTAGCATTTTGAGTACATATTCAGAAGGATAGACACTGACACATTAACAATTTGTTAATTAATGAAGGCAAAGAATATTAGCTGGAAAACACTTCTATGAAAGTCTTAAGCTTGATTTACTACATTTTCTACCTAGATCTTGGGCAAATCGCATATATCAGCTATGAAACTAAAACTCCTGGTAGAGTGAATAACATGTTGATGTCTGTATCAAGCACAGGATGGTGCCTTTAGCAAGGTATCCCCACACCAGAATGTCATTCTTGACTTGCCTGGGGCTCCCTGACCAGTTCTGAAGCTCTGGACTTGGAAGAATAAATAGCTGGGTATATTTAAAACAACCGAAAGAGAGGAAATTCATAATGCAGTTTGTTCCGCATTCTGCCTAGTTTGTTTGGCAATTATCAGGTTTAGAAAGAGTTTTCTGTCAGCTGTTCTGGTAACTGTACTTCTTATGTAAATAAGGAACAAAGCGACCAAGGTCCAGAGGGTATTCAAACCTGCTTGACCTCATCCCTTCCCCACGCCAGGATTCATGCTGGGGTGCAGCAAGTACAAGAAAGGGAAGGACAGTCGGTGATAACCATCACAAAAAATTCTCCAGGAGCTCCTGGTAGCCAATTCATCATAACGGGTGAATTTCACCCCAGTACTGAGTGTCACTACAAGCCCTATTCATCATTTATGTCTCAAAATGCTGTATTTGGAGGAGGTAAGTGGTGCATAGGCATTTTGCTGGCTTGCTGCTGAGGATGAGTTTTGACCTACATGCTCAGAGTTCCTCTAAACAAGCAGAGAGGAAAGCGGTTGTATCTAGCCCTGAGAACGAAGGTCTCCTTCTCATGGTAAGAGTTTCAGAGGTGACAGTTCAAAATGATGAACGGCGCGTACTGCTAACAACTGCAGATTAATTAAAAAGAGAGTTAACATTCTGCGCTATTTCATAACGCTGACATTCTCCCTGAAATATAGACAACATCTGTGAGCTGAAGTTCAGCCAGACACGAGACATCAGTAAATACTCTGCTTTGAAAAAATATGATTTCTTGATAAATATTGCATTAAAGGAGGTGATGCTCAGTGTCTGTTGGATAGCTTGGCAAGACAATATCGAAATGATGTGCTGCACTCTCTGCAGGTGTGGCATCAATTAAGACTCAATCCATCTCCTGCTGAAGTCACAGCTTTGTTATTACAGTGGCTGGAGCACCCTTGGCTTTGTACCGTTTCCTTCTATATGATCCCCATCCCGTAAGGAGCCCAGAACAGCCTTCTAGAAAAGAACGCTTTGTTGCCAATTCTCCAAGAGTCATTTCCGTCAATATCAAACTAATTAAAAGTTTAGTGATCAATATTCTGCCCTTTGTATTAGTTTCCCTTATCTATTTAAACATGTGTTCTTGCTCCGACTCTTCCTTTTGCCTGAGAGGTCTTAATTAAAGATCAACAAATCAGCTGAAATCAAAGAAGAACAAGTGAAAATATGAACTCATCAAATCTCTAATGCAAGCTTGGAAAAATTATTTGGAGTTGGCTTTTTTTTTTTGACCACTTATAAACCAGTTCCTCTTCATCTCATCTTCATGATGCCCTGTAGAGAGGGGAGCTCAAGTTCGTGAGCAATGTGAGAGACACTGCTCCTCTGTGTTTCTTCTGACGCAAATAATGGCCCAGAGAGTGCTGTACCTACCAGCACTCATACCAGGAAAATACTTCACTGTTTATTTCAGTGAGAGCAGGTCTCTGAATGTAGGAAGTGATTTGTTTTGATTTAACGAGGTTGTCTGCAATGTAACAAACTCAAGCGTATCTGTAGCTCCTGTCAGTACCACGCGGCGATGGGGAAAAAAGAACCAAACCCACCAAGTGGAGTGTGGGAAGAGAGCAAAGACAGGGAGATAGTGAGAGGAGAGCTGTGGGTGTAGGCTGCAGATTATGAGAGAAGTGCATCATGCCAAGGGCTGCTTAATTATCATTAGTGTTAATTAGTGAATAGGAAATGTGAATGTTTGTTTTTGCTAAAGTTTCTTAGTCTGACTCAGCAGCACTTCCAAAGGTTTTTGTAAACTAGTTCTTTGTGTCTGTTGGAGAACCTCAAGGCAAAGGCCAATGCTTCAGAGGCGCCTACTAATGAAAGTTAGTTGGGATTTGAACCTAATTCCAAATTTTTCCCACAATCTTGGTGGTGTCTCATACTGCTCACATACAGGAGGTTTAAGCCGTAGTGAAGATGAAGAAATGTCTTTGGGAGGTTCTTTCTGAGCCATGCAATATCTTGGTGGTCTCCTAGACCTTGAGCTTATGGAGACCTTTGCCCTCCAGAACAGTGCCTATATTTATGAAGGGTTGCACAGTCATCTCCAGCTGGAGCCAGCGCAGACAGGAGATGGGCCAAATCTACATCTCCCCAGGTTTCACCTTGCCCCAGTATGAGGAGCTGATTCAAGCAAGCACTCTTATTTTATTTATCCCTTTAAAGAATCAGATCACTTGGCAGCTGATAATGTTTCTCTCTTCAGCTACACGGACATGGTGCCAAAAGTGAAGCTTCTCCTCCTCCTGCTCCTTTTTTACTCTTTTCTTTTTCTTTTTCTTTTTTTTTTTAACTGTGGCTGAAAGCAGCAGCAAACGGAGAAATGTGTTGACAAGCAGTAGCTCAGTGGAGAACAAAAGTGGGAAAGAACAGCTTGAAAGAGGTAATCTTCTCCTGCGTGAGCAGCAAATGCGCACGGGAGTGAGGGAAGAGCAGGTAATGAAGGTACTTTTGCATTTAATGCGCCCAGCTCCTGATATGCAAGCAGAAATGAAAGGAGAGAAGCTGTTTCTTACCTGGTCAGAGCAAACATCTGGCAGCATGGG
>WEIS01080621.1:0-21639 GCA_013389965.1 Todus mexicanus
GGAAATATCAACAGAAGACCTTGACAAGTGGGCTACCAAGGAGAGGAATTAAATGCTTGCAGCAGGGACATTGCATCAATGACTGGACAATCCAGCAGCTACTCCCTGCAGAGCGTATGTGGAACCTACCACTTCACCTGTGGCTGTGTGCAGACAGCAGGACGAGGGCTCAGGTCTGCCTGAACATGCCCGTGCATGGCTGACACAACCGTGTCTCTGCTTTCCCATCCAGCAAAGGAGGGCAGGAATGTTTCTCTGCCCCACTCAGTTGCTTGGGAGGTTCCAGTCACTGCTGGCTGGGAACGGCTCACAAGTCCAAGGCGTCGTTTTGCAGAGGTGCTCACCAGAAAACACAAGCTATTAATGTCCCTCTATCATCACCCTTGGATGTCACTCTCTGGATGTGAGAAGTCTATGAAGCACAGCACATATACAGGTATGTACGTGTCCGCATTGTGTCCATAACAGGTGTTGGTCTCCTCTTCCAAGTAACAATTGACAGAACAAGAGGAAACAGCCTCAAGTTCTGCCGGGGGAGGTTTAGGCTGGACACGAGGAACAATTTCTTCCCCTCAAGAGTTGTCAAGTCCTGGCCCAGGCTGCCCAGGGCAGGGGTGGAGTCCCCCTGATCCCTGGAGGGGTTTCCAAGCCATGGAGACGTGGTGCTGAGGGACACGGGGTAGTGGTGCCCTGGCAGTGCTGGGGGAATGGGCGGACTCAATGAGCTTAAAGGTCTCTTCCAACCCAAACACTTCTGATTCTATATATCCATACATGCAATAGATTTGTGCACGCATATCAGTGTATGAATCACTCCATATTCAAATGATGTGGTTTGCATTTCCTTTAGGTTGGTCTGACTTCCTTCTCCACTGATCAAAATCTGTAAGCTCTGAGTTTCCTCAGAACTATCCCCTCAACCACAAATTTAACTCAAACTCTTCCTGAAGCAAATCAATTGAAAACACCGTTATGTGGTGCCACGAGAAGAAAACATCATCCCTCTGGTCAATTCTTAAGTGCATGTTTGACCGTAGGCATGTTTAATGCCAACCGGTATCCACAGACTTGGAAAATGCATAGATAAAGCTGGGGACACCTTCAGCAATTCACCCAAGGGCTGGTCTGAATAGACTTAAGCATGTGCTTAAATATTTTCTTGAATCTAAGCCTATATTGATGGAAAAGTCATTGTTCCGTACTGGATTTTTATATGTCTGTGACTTTAGGGTAGTTTTAGTATTCTCCATAGAGCGCTTCCTTGGATGGGTTCCTCCACTCATCATTAATAGTTGGCGTCAACTGTCTTTCTTTCTCATCCATTCCCAGAGACAAGGAAAAAAAATCCCTTCTTTCCACGGATGTATTTATGTTCCCCATGGAAATTCTTCTCTATGATATATGAACTATTTTCAGAGAAGTTTAGCAAAGCCTAAATCACCGAGGGGAAGAAAACCTCCTCGGCTTGAGTTCATAAGGGGAAAAGTTGGGTTTGCAGTGACCTGTAGTGTGAATTTTTTCTCGAGTTTAATTGTTATTTCCATTCAAATCCCTTATATCCTTAGCCATAAATAAGGCTCCTGAATGAGCCTTAATTTTTTTTTGTCCCCATCTCTGCCTCCCGTAAAATTAGGAGGGAATATTTAGGATCTGTCAAGATGACAAAGCGTCCTTTCTGGTGGCCGAATGAAAGAAAGAATATAACTTTGGGAGAAAGCAACATGCTTTACTTCAGCGTAGGACTTCCTCCACAGAGACATCATCACAGACTGTCAGAAGCTGGGCAACTCTCCAAAGGTTAGAGACGGGGCCAGAACTTATAATTTCTGCTTTACAGAGGGCCATTTCTGTCTCTGAGATTTTAAATACTGTCTCACCGCAGCTGTGAAAGTCAGAGCTTGCAGATTGCAGCTAGCGCAAGGCGTGAGCTCACCGGCCCTGGATGTTTCGCATCGAGGGCTCTACAAGCAATTTCTAGTAACCTAGCTGGAAATGAGGTTTAGAGCATGAACACCAGGACAGACACAGCCCCATGACTTGCCATCGCTGCAACCACCATGGGAAAGCTCAGCTCTGTTGCCCTCCACCTCCTTCCCTCTGCTGCAAGACCCATGGACCTCTCCACAGAGTGCCCACACCAAACCACCCTCAAACCCGCTTCCCCAAATAACCTCCCCTCGCCCTCTCCCTGCAGAGCCGAGTGTGGTCTGCTCAGCTGGGTGAGTACATCTGTGCCTGGGGAGCTGAGTCACCTAATTGTTGTTTGTTGAGGTGTTATGTGCAGTCAGGGACACAGGACTCTTTGTGTGAGAGCTGTGAGGAGACACAGGAAAGACGTGTGGCCTCAAATATTTCACATGTGAAGTTTCCACGGTCCATAAGGTCACCCTCTGGTTGAACGTCCACTTGGGGCTTAACTCCTATGCCTGCCACCATGCCTAAGGCAGAGAGAGCTGATGGAGAGCAGCCAGGTTCTTCTCAGGCCACCCAGAGATGTACCGCTTATGGGACCTGGAGGATTCTCTCATTAGCCAAGGATGGGGTTAGGGTGCAGCTGCCCTTGACAGAAGGTGACTCCACCTTCGACATCATGGCTAGCAGCTCTCAAAAGCAGGGAGTATCATCTGAAGATACATCCTCACTGTATAAAGCACCACATCTCTGTCACACATGTAGGACTGCAGAGATTTGCATAGGACTCTGTGGAGCCATGACCTCAGTTTTGCATCCAAGCACCCTTCAATCGACACAGCGCAGACCAGCGAGGAGCTGAGCCTGGGAAAGGTCTGCGCAGCCCAGCCTGGATCTCCAGTGATCACCCTTTGGGCTGAAACTGAGCTGCTGGTCTTACACTCGCTGGGGCAAACGAGCCAGGATTTATGGATTCACAGATGCTGCTCTGAGCGCTACGCACGCACACGAAGGAACACACGGGAACCCCCCTGTTCATCAGCTCGCAGATCCTTCCCCACCTTAGGAAATAAGAGGAGATGGATTTTTCCCTTAGACATCATTACTGTGATAGAGTCTGGGAGGTAAGCACACAGCCCTGGCACAGATCCAAGCAAGTAAGTCTGGGATAAGTTTTCTTTCAAGAATTTCAACCCATTCGTGTACTTTCTTAATGATCCAAAGTCTTCAAGGAGCTGCCTTTTAGCTTCAGCTCCCTTTCAATATTTGTCATGTGTGTCAAAGTTGATTCTTCGCCTTTCCTCTGTAGCTTTTTTAACACTCTCGAGGAGAAACTTCATTTCTCAGACATTTGAAAGATCTTTTTCCCCTATTGATTTATTTTATTAATGGGAGAAAAGATGATCACTTTGAAAGTAAGCTGCAATAATACACAAGCATAAGAGCAGAGGCAGCGTGTTTCATTTGAAAATTTGATTTTAATGTCCTAGCATAAAGAAATCTTCATGAGTGACTGGAAGAGGCCATGGAGTCACTTCTTCCTTCATTGTGGTTGAGTAGACAAGCAAGTTTTGGTGCAGAGCTGATTCCTTAAAGCCATCTGAGTAGAGAAAATAATTTCTTATTTATACCTGGAGAGGGACAGGGTTGGGTAACTAACGTGTGTGTTGTCTGTGTGCACCAGTGCATCTGTTTATATCGTGTACAGAAGGTGGAGGAGACATGTTCCACTGTGGGATGGAAGCAAAGCAGAATCAAAGGGAACCAAAAATCACATCTCAGCACAACACGTGCACTGCTCACACCTGTTGAAAGTACCAATAGGTTTGACCAACGGGAGTACGACTGGTTTGAAGTATCTGTGGGCAGTGACTACTTATCCAAGCCACTGAGTTCTTGGAAACTGGACAAATGCCCCAAACCAGGTGGTCCTGTTAAAGAGCAGGGACAGAAATTAAAACCTTCCACCCCCCAGTTATTCCAGGAACTTTTCTCACAATCTGCCTACATGTTCAGAAACCCAAGGGAAGGCCAACAAGTCTTCAACTTCTGCTGAGCCACAAGGGTGGAGGATGCCTCGTCCTGTTGTGATTAAAAACTTGACAAAAGCATTTGGTAGAACAAGGTTGAGTGACCAACATGGCAAAGTCCTGTTAGATGCCTACCCAGGCAAAGCCTGTGCGTCACAAATTAAGCACTCAACAGAGCATCCCTGAGATAAGCAGAGACAGAGTCTTCCTCCAAACACCCCCTCTTGCTCCTCTTGGCCTTTGGCCTCAAGGAAGTCAGCCTACACCTTCGGGAAGTCAAGATCTCAACCTGGGCTTGGGCTGTCTCTATTCAGCCACAAGCCTACGTGATTGCCCTTCAGACTCTAAACACAATTCTTTTCTTAATTTCATATAAACTGCAGCTCCAGAGTTTTTCTACTTTGTTTCACTAACAGCTGACCTGCTGTTTCCCATTGATGCCCAAGTCATAAGTAAAATATCTCTGAAATAATCTAAGAAAAACCATCAGTCAAGGTTTTGAGAGACCCACCATGCCGCAGAGGAATGCAGATCTGCCAGGTGCCCAGTTTTAAGCTTTAACTTAGTCTGTTACAATTTGCTCTCATTAAATCCAGAGTCATTTTGCTTAATTTGCTTTGCCAGGCATTTACTTTAGGATAATTTAGAGCATGATCAGACTCACCAGGCTTTTTTTTACCCCAGTTTTAGGACAGAGGATAATAATAGCAGATTTTTTTTCCATGAAAGCATATGCAATTTCCTCTAGAGCCATCCAAAACAAATAATCAGGAGATTTCCCCATGTTTACAATGGAGCTTTCTCCTGACCTTCCCTGCAAAGCACTTTTTAGGAGAAATCAATGGAAAAGTCTCCCTAAGAAGTGGGTCACAATTGCTGTTCATGTTAGTCAGAATTCCTGCAGTGTCTAATCTGAAACCAAACGTAATTGTTAAGGATTTCTCTGCCCTTTTCATAACAAAGCAATTACATTTAACATTAGGTACAGTGGAATTGGAATAAATCTGTACACAGAGACATTTCACATTTATTAATAATCATTGTACCCAGAGTGCTTAGGCCAATTCCCAATGTAAGCTATAGCAACATATAAAAACTTTCCTCAATGGCATAACTGAGTCAACACGACTGACTTGGCTCTCACTCTTCTTTGAACGACTGTAATTATATCAGTGCAAAACTGGGTACATGAGCCTCAATTTATAGCAAAGCAAAGACAGGCGAAAGTGAGGGGAATGCTTTTGGATCTCATGGGGAAAGAGATTTATCTGGCCCATCATTTGATTAGTCCTTGTGAATTTCTTTATCTAGTACCTCTGTTTGGGGAAGCAGCTACTGGGCTGCTTTTAAGCCACATGCTAATGGTTGATTTAGGAGTCTCTGCTCATAGAATCATAGAATTATGGAATGGTTTGGCTTGGAAAAGACTTTTAAAAGTCATCTAGTCCAACCCTCCTGCATGCTGTTGAGGGAAAAGTTGCAAGCTGAGCTAGTTGGGAAGATGCAAGCTGCTGCAGGTTGGCCTTCACCTCCCCTAACATTCTAAAGCACAGACTTTATCCACCTCCTCCAGATATAAGCAAAGAGAGACTTCATCCATCCTAAAGCTTGTGCTTCAGGTGGTTGGAATTTCAAGTCTCTGAAGGCGCTCTGTGTCCCAGCAGATTCTGGAAATAATTTCGATGATCAGCTTGGACCAAGTGTTGAGTTGTTAGAGGACTAGTGTTCATTGAGATGAATCTCATGCAAAATGTCCTGCCCACGTTTGGATGAGTTACGACAGAGTTGTAAAGAGATCTCTGGGAAACAATATCTTCTGCATTTGAATGTTTGGGGCTGTGATTGTGATATTTTTATGCAACGCATGCCCGCAGCTTGAGCTCCACATTGCCTTCAGGACTTAGATCCTTGCAATGGAAGCAAGTAAGTCTGTCCACTGAGGTCAAAAAGCACTGTTTGAGAACGTTGTTACCACAACGTGGTCGATCATTGAGTCCCTGCCTCTGCCAAGACCTCCAGGAAGGTCCCACTTACGTGGAGCTCTTACTGACACAGGGACAAAAAGGAAAGAGGTTGTTTTCCAGATGATGTGATGTAAATGAAACGTGTCACGATTCGATGTGGCTCCAAACAATCCTGCTAGTAAAGAGACCTGATCTGCTTTGTGAGGACCGGTGCTGGCACAGGCAGTGGGTGCTAGTACAGGAAAGCTCAGCACTAGCCCCCTCATACATTTAATTTCCTGCAGGACTGACGGTCACAGCCATCAAAGCCAGTGCTGCAGAACTCAGGTGTACAGAGGAAGGCACAGTAAAAAATAAGAGAGAATAAGGATGATGAAATATAACCTTTTGCTCTTCTATGTATGTACCTTGAGGGAGGTGGATAATGTCCGTTGCCTGCTCAGCAACTCTCTCGTTGCATTTCTGCGGTGCTGCTGGATGGGTCTATGAGCAGCTGAGACAAGTGGAAAGACACCGCCAGCTTTTGTGAGAGATGAAGAGCTCCTTACGCACTGCAAGATCACAAATCCATCAACATGAAGCCTAATGAGGGGCCTGAGCCAGTAAAAATACAACTGTTTAACAGTTTATTTTAACCATCCAATGAGAACGAAGTAACTTAAAAGGATTCATGTTGCCAACAATCTCTTCTTTTCTTTTTTTCTTTCTTTCTCCCTCCTCCCCTTCTTGCGTGGTATTTGTTAGAAATCAGGATTTTCCTTAACTCGATGTCTTGTGGTCTCCTTAGCTTTGTTTCTTAACAGGGTTGTCTTTATGTTAGTTTTCTTTGGCTTCCCAATAGAAGAGTAACAGATTTCTTTTGAAGTTTTTATTGATGAATGAGCTCCTATAAATAACTCTCTGTGGCAGCAGCTTGATCTCAGAGTTTACTCTGGAATAATAGTAGCAATGGGAATGGAGGAAATTTATGGCAGCATGACATGAAATAGTTTAATGGGCTTCATACTGTTTAACTTAATCTTTACAGATGTAAAAACAGAAATACAATTATTTTAACAACTATTATTACATATTGCTTTCCTAATGAAAACAGCGACTTAGTAAGCAATTGAAGATAGGTAGTGAAAAATTAAGGAGTCCACCTCACTGCAGGCTCAGGAATTAGTGTGTCGGGCTGGTATATTTGCAAACCTTCATCTGGAGACAGGAGGTGGTTGGCGAGATGCGTAAAGCTGAGTCACGGCGCTTCGGATAAGGACGTAGATGTTTGAAGCTGCTTAAAACCAGTGGAAGCAGGGGAGTCCCACTTTTGGAGGAAGAAAAAAAGACCCTCAGCATTTTCTTCAATGTTCACTGAATTCATCTGTCTGCTTGGTGAGGAGCTGATCGCAATTCACCAATCTCCATGGGTATCTTCAGTCGCTCTGGAGGACCCTTGACCACATCTCCTTTACCTTGTAGCCCCGGGTACAGCTACAATCCCACCTCAGCAGAGGAAACAGGTATTACTCTTGCTCCAACCAAAGGCTGGAAAGGACAGAGGGACATGATGAAACCTGAGCATATTTCCAGGCTCCATCCCTCTGTAACGACCCGATACAAGAGAATTTAACCGCTCACCTTTGCTTGTTTCTCTATGGCAATGTCACTTAAGGTAAAGATGGCTCGGATGTGCCTCTTTTACTTGCATAAACCCAGGAAGGTGACGCTGGAAGGAAGGAAGGAAAGGAAAAGCTTAAAATCGTTTGTCTTCTATCTAAACACCTGACCCACGGGCAGGCTGGGGTTTAACCCGGCCGAGGATCCGGCCAGAGGACTTGGGCAACTGATGTGTGAGGGCTGAGTGTAAAATCCAGTCCCGTAATTATTAGGAAGAGGTACAGGACCTAATTCAAACCTAAGATTTCCTTTGCAAGGGTTTTGCATGTGGCTTGTAGCCAAGCGCAGCTCCGCTGTGCTTTTCAGTGCTTTGCAAAGCACTTGAGTAAATATTGAAAGATGTTGATGCTCTGCGTAATTTCTGTAACAATAGCTGACAGCGATTGTTTCCTCCGTGAGGGAGCGTTATTTGAAATGAATTTGCAATGCAAACTATTAGCGTTGTGCTTTCAACTGTCCGTTCAGTGGGAAACTGGCGTTATTCGTGGTGCTTTCCAATCCACAGAAATTGCCCGTGCAAGAAATAGCTTGCAAATTCTTACTCGATTTCCAAAAATGTGGGAAAGTTTATTTATTTCTCCATGCATTCCTGATTCGCAATGTGCTCTCTAAAAATGTCGCTAAGATTTAGGCTAACCAAGCTCATGCTAAATTTAGCAACTATATTTTAAATAAACATTCTTTATGCTTTACTGAACCGGCTTTGAAGCTGGCTTAAAACAAATTGAGTTCACGTGAGCATTAACAGTGTTTTACTTTGGACTCCACGAACATCTGAATAAGTAATAATGTATTAGTCAGTATAATCCGAAAATGAGATTGAAGAGATCTAATTCAGGCAATTTAGAAAAGATTCCTGGGAGGAATACCAGATCAGACCCATATTTACTCCGGGAAGAGTCCGTTCCTCTCTCCTTGATCACACAAAACTTTCTTCTGGTGTCTTCTTAGACACTGTGAACTACGAGGCTCAGCGGAATCAGCTGTGACTTAGCAAGCATTGCGTTTGAGGAATCCGGCCCATTTTAAAGCACTTAATGATTTGTCTGGACAAAGCACTAAAAATATACTGTGGGGAGCAATTATGCAACGTCCAGACTGATGGATTGCATAACCTCATAGACCTTTTCCATCTGTAAATTCTCCAATTCTGTGATCTTGTCTTCTTGCTCTTTCACTTAAAATCAAATCTGGGATCTGTTTAGTATCCCGAACGCTGTCTCCCAGGAGACCTCTCTTCTGGGTGTGCAGGGCTATGAATCAAGTAATGAAGCAGATCCTTCTCCCCGTCTCGTTTCGGGAAGTGGCTGCTCTTCACAACAGGCTGAGGAGCAATTAGCAGGAGGCCAGTGGGTCTTGGTGTGAAAAGGGATGTTCTCTCCAGAATGGCTCTTCGTCGGTAAGAGAATTAACTGTTAAAAGGGGGTGGAGGGGAAGTAGAAGAGGTTACAAAGCCCCTTAGAGTTATGTCACCTTGAAATCAGACATGGAGAGCGATGTAATTCAAGGGACGAGACCTGAAAGTGGCTTCTGCTCACATGTAAATACTGGATTCTTTTTTATATCCGCTACGGGACTAACTTTAAGAGAACACACACTGAGCGCAGTTAAAGACTGGAAGCCCCATTTATAAGAAATTAAATTCCTGAATCATTTTAATACGCCAGATTTTCAGCTCCCTTCATAGGGAACCTGTGTTTGGAGTGAAGCTGCTCCACGAGCCAAACGACTCCTCTGTGAGCCTCTTCCACAGCGGGTTCTTCACTGCTCCTACAAGTTAAAATTGGCTGCAGACCTCAGAGACGCAAAACCTTGCTCGGTTGGGAGAGGTCATTCCTCTCCAGTGGAACGGAAAGGCATATATATCGCCCACACAAGAAGCATGCTGTTTATATTGCGTCGTAGGCTATTTTCTACACTTCTTCTACAGTATTTCAGACTCGTGTTTATAACCAACCCCGAGAGGTTGGGAAAGCCAGGAGGGGGAAGATTCCAGGCATGAGTTAAATACTGGGTGGCAGGTTTGCGTTCGGCAGCTGCTTTTTTGGGTTGTGGAACAGGTGGGAAACTGGGGACATCGATTATTTGCAGCTTGTCAAGTCCTTTATGTTCGTGTGACCCGCTGTCCATTTTTGCACTGCACAGCACCAAAATTCGCCTGATGGACAGAGGCTTAAAGGCTCCTCAGCTACATCCAGGTGGCAGGTACCGGTGAATTGACATGTACACTTATTTCTCTACGCTGAAGCACTGTTGTTTTTATTGTCTCATTGCTGCTTGTCCTCTCTGTATAAACAGATGACGTGCACAAGCCGTGTGTACTTAGTCATCCTGCGCCTTGGCAATAAGACCCTTTTTTTCTCGGGATTCTGCCAGTTACATCGATGTTGTGATCTCAATTAATTCCAAATTGCCACTTAGAGCTGTTCACTCGGTTCCGAGTTCATTCGACTTAGTGTCGCTTTCGTGCAGAGCGTGGCGAGTTCGCTGATTTTACTCTCGCGAGTGAAACCAAAATCAAGCCCAATGTGGCTTTTAAATACTGCAGCTGTACTTGGTCCCGCTCCACTACAGCCAAACAGAAATAACCTCAAACGTCACCAGGAGTAGAGCTTCACAAAAAACAAATTCCCCATTGCCTAGGAAAAGTTGAATCTCCAAAAAACGCGCCTGGGATAAAAATATCCATGGTGTATATATCAAGCTGCAATCCTGATGTGAGATTTATTCGTGAGGATGATTTTTGGGGGGATCGGGACCCCCTATTAAAAACTGTCCTTGTGCTGAAAAGACCCTGAGGTGGGGGGCTACAACTGGATGAGCCAGAAAGGAATAAAAGCTCTTTTTGTAGGTCCAAAAAGGTACTTTGGGAGCTGGAAGAGGAACTGAGAGGTGCCAAAACTGGAGGGTCACGGCTGGGATGCCAAGTGAGGAAGAAGGGAAGCAGGGAAGCCTGAAGACCCAGGTTAAATCTGCTTTGGGGAGGATTTAGTGGATTTTTCTTTGTGTGGGGCCATCCTCAACGCTCCCTGCCTGCAGAAGCAAATGCTCGCCCTCACCAACAGCAGCTGCTTGCCAGCACCTCCTGAACCTGTGCAGCCCCCCGGGGATGGTGAGGCTGCTCGACACTGGCCTGTGCCACACACAACTCTCCCCGTGCCCGATGGGAACATCCACAGCTCCTTCAGGAGAAGGTTTTGAAAGAAGCAAAAAGGAGTTTTTAGGAATAAATCAACCACCTTGTGACTGAGCACATAAATGGCCACTTCCTGGAGGTAAAAGCCTTGCATGGGCCTGGCTGCAGGGAGACCAGGGCTGCAGGATCCCCGCCCCTGGGAAATGGCTCTAGAGCTTGATGGAGACGCAGCATCACAATTCCTTGGAGGCAGAGTTAACCTCCCAGTTCACACACGTGCCCAGGTCCCAGCTGGGGTTGGGAGAGACGACCTGAGGTCTGTGCTGGGCAAGAACTAAGCTGGATCTTTTCCTTACCCCTGCAGCTTCTCGTGAGTGATGTTACCACACAGACTCCGAGAAGAATGGTGATGTCAGCCTCAGGTAGAAACCTCCTCGCAAGGTGAAGGCTTATTTAACCAGCTATAATACCTGTCTCTGCTTCCACACAGGAGTGGCACTGCAGGGACACAGGATTTCACACAGAGAGCATTAACCCTCTCAGCACCTGCTCAGCCTTCTCAGTGATAGTGGGGACACAGGGGCGGTGACACCTTCATTTTTGCAAGTGTTTTTTTCTTAATTCAGTGCCTTAGCTTTAAAGAATGAACTCCATAGACTGGAATTGTCAGACGTCGGAGGCATATAAGGGATTTTATTTAAAGAAAGTCTGTCTTGCAAATCTACATAATAAGCCCTCATCTCCTTTTTTATTCTCTTTTTTTTTGTTTGTTTCCCCAGTGAGAAGCTGCAGCTCTGTCTTTCCAGGGATCCGATTGTGAGCATCCTTCTTCTGGGAAATTCAGTATCCATTCCCAGCTTTGGGAGATTTTCTGGTACTTCCCCACCTGGGAGATCTTTGTCGTGTGTCGAAATGAGCCCCCCTGAGCTCCTGGTCCTAATACCAAGGCGATTCAATGCCAACCATCCTCTGCAAAAGCTGAATCACAGCTGACCTGAGACACTCAGATTTCCAATCGTCCAGGGTGAGATGGAGGGAGGGAAGGGAAGGAGAAACAGGCTCATTTGGGGCAACATTATCTCAGTCGCAAGGAACAGGTAGATTCTCAGACCCCTATTTTCAGCCTCTCCCACCTTTTCCCTCCTCCTGGCAGCTAAGCACATCATGCCATGGGCAGGACATTTGCACCAGAGCTCATCTCTGTGCCCAACAGCAGCCCCAGCTCCTCAACCCTCCAGCCGTACAATCCAAGGGGTGTTTCACAACGCAGAAGCCACAGTCCTGAACAAAATACTTTTATTGGATATAGGCTTGGTTTCATAATGAAAACGGAGAATATAGATTTATAATTTTTTTCCCCCAAATGGGCATTTATCCACTAATATACAAAAAGCCTCTATTTGTGGCCCCAAAAAAAGTAATGATTCAGAAATATTCCTGATTGTTTGTAACAAGTCTGGATTCTTCCTTCTTTAAGGAAAAAAAAGAAAACGTTAGAAACACAGCTGATGCCTTTGTTTTTTTCCCTGGTAGTTGCCTGGGGTTTTAACGCAGCTACTTCAAACCGCCAAGATCAGCCTCCAACAGCCCTGCTTCAGTCTTTTTTGGGCAGAAGCAACCGATCCCAGCAAGCGACGGAAAGCGGCTGCATCTCCACGTTCCCAACGTGTTTGTTTGTCCATCCCCCTCTCTCTCCGTGAGGCAGAAACGCTATCACCATACTCGAGGAGCACAAGCGCTAGGCAGGAAACCAGCTCACGTTAACGCCGTTGAGTTATCCACAGCGCTGGGTCAAAGCAGGATTGTGTAGAATGAGCCTGGATTGTTTGGTCTGCCCTTATTTCGGCTCCGGTTACCTGCCTTTTACCCACTGGGCGAACTGGGCCGCTGGGGCAGTATCAGGAATTATTATGCGCAGGGTATTAATGGCAAAACAAAACCCAACCTCCTCCGTCAGGGGTGGATTTGGCGTTCAAAAGAACGAAAAAAAAAGGAATGAAAACCGGACAGGCGAAGGGCTGGGCAGAAATCGGGTCTGAGCAACACGAGGGATGCAAAGACTAAAGGTGCAGAGCAAACCCGACGGGGGGTTTGGAGGCCAAGTGTGGGATCCCCCCCACCCCTCCCCTCTCCCCCAGCTGCTTCTTGACCTCCCACGGGAAAAGAAAATCATTTTACCTTTAAAAGTCGATCTGGCAGGGGTGAGGGGGGGAATAGGAGGCAATCGCTAAAGAGCTCCGCAGCAAGACGAGCCTTGAAAATGCCCTGAAATCCTGAGTCATCTTTAACATTGATTAAGAATATTTTTTTCGGTCTTTACCCGCTTGGTGAAGTCTGAGTCCGGTCTCTCCCTCCCGGAGCAGCTCCAGGGGGGTAAGGGAAGAGGAGGAGGGGGTGAGGGAGGGAGGGGACACAGGTATAATTATAGGACAACTACTGAAAATTAAATACCGCCTCGGAGAAGTGGAGAGGGAAGCAGGAGAGGAAAGGGATGCCGATTTGGTAAAGCCTCCCGTGCACCTGGGAATCGAGCATGAGGGAGGCGTTGAGGGCAGGGCCAAAGCCACCGCTGGCCACCAAAGAACCGCCAAGGCAACCGACGGGGCTTTCCCGAGCTGTTTTGGGGGCTGCCCCGGGGGGCGGCTGCCTCAGCCCCTGAGCGAGGATACTCTCGATGCTGAAGCTGCGGCCCCGGGGGCTGCTCTTGTTCGACGGGGCGGCCGCAGGGGGCGGCCGGGCTGCGGGGAGGGGGGGCTGGGGAGCCTCGGGGAGCCCCGATTCCCCCCCTCCAGCTTTAGGGACCCCTCCTTCCAGGCTTGAGTCCGCAGCCGCTTTGCCCTTGGCCCTCTTGGGCTCGTCGGGGCGAGCTGCCGGCCCCGCTTGGTCGCCGTCGGGAGGGGTGGCGCTGCCTCTCGCCTCCGGTGGCCCCGGGGCTTTGGGCTTCCTCTTCCTCCGGCGATAGTTGCCATTCTCGAACATGTCCAAGCAGCGAGGGTCCAGGGTCCAGTAGCTGCCTTTGCCGGGTCGCCCTTTCTCCCGGGGCACCTTGACGAAGCAGTCGTTGAGGGAGAGGTTGTGGCGGATGCTGTTCTGCCAGCCTTGCTTGTTGTCGTGATAAAAAGGGAAGCGGTCCATGATGAATTGGTAGATGCCGCTGAGGGTCACCTTCTGCTCCGGAGCTTCTTTGATGGCCATGGCGATGAGGGCGATGTAGCTGTAAGGGGGTTTTTGAGGAGGGTCCTGCCGGGAGATGGCAGAGCCAGGGGGGAAGCCTAAAGCGGCAGGGAGATAAACCATGGAAGGGTTACCCATGGGGGAGAGGTGGCTGCTGTAGATGTGGCTCATCGTCGGCGAGTTCCCCCCTCGGAGCTGAAAGAAGGGCTAAGGAAGGGCAGCAACCTGGGACGAGTCCACCGGGAAGAGATTTGTGCGAGCTGAGATCCCAGCCCTGCCTGAAGGAGCTCGCTCTGCCTCTGGCCCTGCTTCATAGCTCTCCCAAAAAAAGAAAAAAAAAAAAAAAAAAGGGGGAAAGCACACCAAAAAAAAGTTAAATAATTGTTGTAAGTTTGCTATTATATGTTGACTTAGCACTGGAAAATAAATTGTCTCCGATAAACAGTCGTTTGTGTTCTCAGCCCACCCACATTAATTAAAATTTCATTGCTACAAAACTCCGAGCTCTCTCCACGTGTCTCGCTGGTACCAGCCAATGGTCTCCGGGTTATTCCTTCATTTGTTTATAGAATTAGTCTGTTGATAAGTCTGCCCACCCAAGTCGAATCAAGCTGTGTTTATTTGGAAAAATTTCCGGGCACCCAATATATAAACGCACTGATCTGATGTTTGAAATATCACGTCCACCCTTTTGACGCTGGAAGCACACAGAGCAGAGCAGGATGTTCGCTGCTGGAGCTCGGGGAGGAGCGGGCAGGGATCCCCAAGGGGAAACTGGGGCATCTAACAACAANTGCTGCGGTGGGGAGGAAGGAAAAGGGGGGGGGGTGTCTGGAGCCCCAAGGAAGGGGGGGTTTAGGTGTGTCGGGGTTCTCCGGGTGGACCCTGCACCTCCCGATGTTGCGAAGAGGCCCCGGACCCTCCTTCTCCAGCCTGGGAGTGGGCAGAGGGAGACCCCCGGCCCCAGAGCTGGGCTGAGCTGGGGGAGACCCCCGGGGGGGGCTGCAGCGAGCTCCAGAAAAAGGGAATTTGGCAGGAGAGGGGAGGAGGCTCAGTATTTGTGAACGCGGGCCTGTTGCTTTATATTATGTACTTTCCTGTTTATAACAAGGAGGGGGATTATAACAACTTTACAAGTGCACACAGCTGGCCGGTGCTTACATTAGGAATTCGTGATGCTCTTTTTCTGTGTAAACGTCCAGGTTTAGGGCTGTGTTTTCTGTTGTTGGGGGGTTTTTTATTATTTATTATTTATTATTATATTTTTTTTCAGTTTCCTGACGTAAGAACTTTAATCCGAAGCCCCTGAGGGAGATTCCGATGGAGTCGGAGGTGTCGGCTGCTTCCTCACAGCCCCCCTGTGGCTCAGACCTGCGTGAGATCCTCTTGCTTGGAGCATCGTTTGCCTGGGGGGAGAGAAAAGGAGGTCCCGAAGTGGGAGGGGGGGATCATCCCTCCCTCCTTTAGACAGAAACATCCCAGCAGTGCTGCTCCCACAAGCGTGATGGGACTTGTACCTGGCAGGGGAAGAAGTAAAAGCCAAGCTCCGGGGTGTCCTGGAGGTGTCCCCCTCCTCCTTGCAAGCTCCTCTTAACCCAAGGGGGTTTCTCGCCCAGATTTCCAGCAAAATATTGGGTGAAGGGGCTTCTCCCCCTCCTCAGCCCGGGGTAAAACCCAGCGCCGGAGCCGCAGCTAAATCCTAAAGGCAGCCCGGGAAGCAGCCGGGGAGCAGAAGGAGGTGGCTTCTCGGCCAGGGAGGGGGTGTGGGGATCCTCCCCGTTCACTGGCCGGCCCCAGGGGTGGGAGGGAACCCCCCACCCCCTCTAACACCGCCCCCGATGCTAATCCCACAGCCCCCCCTAAGGCGGTGCACACCCCCAGGGAGCTGCAGGACCCACCCGGTGTCCCCTAAAGGCGATAATAAAACCCCAAAGAAATCAAGAAGGGGAGGCAGAAGAAAGGTTGGGGAAGGAAGGGGGGCTCCTCATCTCCATCCTGAGGACCAGCACTCCCGGGCAGCACATCCACACACACTCCCCCCACCCATCTCCCACCCCCGGAGCATCCTCCCTGGGGAGGGACGGGGAAGATCTCGCTGCTCTAACCCGCCCAGGACACCCCGCAGAGGTCGAGGCTCCTGTGGTCGCGTCCCCCACTCCAACCCCCTCCTCTCCCCAGCCCGGGGAGTCCCCCTTGCTCCTTGAGCCACTCCAAGCACGGATTATTAAAGCAAGAAATACTCGCGTGTAGGGCAGGAGCCGGGCACCCGGAGCTGCCGCTCCCTCCCTGAGCTCCCTCCCCCAGGGAAAATTCTTTGCTTCCTCCTTGTTTTCCCCCTCTGGGCGGTAGGAAATCCTTGGAGGCGGGGATGCGGCTTGTGTTCCCCCTGCTCTTTTCTTCCCAGCTCCTGTTTTGTGCTGCTTCTTGGTCCTTCTCCTGCCGCCGACAGCTCCGGAGCTGCCTCGGAGCAGCCCCGACGGCTGCGGGGGGGCCGGGGAAGGGAGCGGAGGAGGTTGTGGTGCTGCTGGGAGTTGCTGCTCTCGTGGTTCTTTCCCTGAACGGCAAAAAAAATTAAAGAAAAAACCCACAACAACCTGCGGAGCCGGAGATGGAGACGCTCCTCGATGTGTTTCCCCTCCTCTCCAGCCGCCAAGCCCCTTTAAAGCAGCAGCAGCAGAGAGGAAAGAGGGGGGAACGGGGTGTCAGCCAGTGCTCCTCACTTTTTCTTGCATCCTGGACCCTGGTGTCAATCGGTGCTCCCCTTTCCTTGCTGCATCCCAGCCCCAGAGGGAGGGAACTGGGCTAAAATCAGTGCTTCCCATTCCCTGCTGCATCCTGGCCTCGGGGGCTGGGGATTTAGGGTATCAGTCAGCGCTCCCCATTCCTTGCTGCATCCCATCCCCAGGAGGGGAGCTGGGATAAAATCAGTGCTCCCCAGTCCTTGCTGTATCCCGGCATTGGGGGATTTGGGGTATCAATCAGCGCTCCCCACTTTTTCCTGCATCCTGGACCCTGGTGTCAATCAGTGCTCCCCATTCCTTGCTCCATCCCCAGGGTGGGGAGTTTGGGTATCAATCAGTGCTCCCCACCCTCACCAGGTGGCTCAATATTGACCCCGGTTTTGAGGGTGTCTCTTTTCTCTCCCCGGCCTGCAAGGGATTGGGCATTTGGGGTTGGATTTTTGTCCACGTCCCCTCCAAAGTGACAGAAAATCTAGCGGCCTTCCCTAGAATAAAACACAAATACCAAAAACCTCTTGCCCGGCGCCTTCCCAAGGCGCGTTGGTGAGATCTAGGAGAGGGTGGGATGGTTTTGGGACACCAGACCGCTCCATGCCTGGGTGGTGCAGAGGCCTTGGGGGTTTCCTAAAAGGATTCTGTTTTATCGGGGTCCTGCAGCATCAGGGAAAACGTTCCCTTGACCAGAGGAGACACACTCCTTGGAGGGATCTTCTTGGTGAGGATGAGCTGGAAAAACGCTGTCCCTTTCCCTCCCCAAATCTGGACAGGTTTGCAAAGCCGTAGGTTAACGGCAGCGCAGCAAGGATGGATGAATAAGTAAGGAAGCAAGTAGAGTAAATAAGGAAGGAAGGAAGGAAGGAAGGAAGGAAATAGATAGATAGATAGATAGATAGATAGATAGATAGATAGATAGATAGATTAGACAGATTGATTAGATAGATTGATTGATTAGGTAGATAGATAGATACATACATAGGTAGATACATATATAGATAGAGATGGATAGACAGATAGATTGATTGATTAGATAGATAGATAGATAGATAAATAGATAGATAGATAGATTGATTAGAGAGAGGCAGAGAGAGATAAATTAACAAACCCGAAGAAAATCCCATCCTCATCCGCTCCCCAGAACCTCTCTGGGCCCCGTCTCAGCCCAACTGGTCACACAGCACCTTGAGTCAGCCCCCCACCCACACCCCAGGACGGAGCTTGGGCCCTCCTGATCTGCTCCTAGGGAGGGATTTATGCTGATCCTTCATCTGCGAAGGTCTGAGGAGCCCCACCCCTCCTTCCTTCCTCCTCCTCCTCTGGGCTGAAGTCACCTGTCTCGACATCCTCCTATCACGTATCTTTGAAACACACTTTGAAACACAGCCCTGACAAGTCACCCCCTGGATTTGCACTTTGCTCTCCCCTCCCCTGAGAAACCAGCCCACAAAAAAGAAATAAAGGGGCTCCCTTCTTAATGGTGGAGGTGACTTGGGGCTCCACAGAGAGGGGGAGATGGGGTCTGACCCCATCCTGGGGTGGGGCTCTCAGCACTCAGCCCTTACCCCTGGGAGGGGGGCTGGCTGTCCATGCTGCTCCTGACATGCAGAACATCCTCAAATCCAGAACGTCCTAACATCCTGAAATAGAGAACATCCTGAAATCTTGAAGTTCAGAACACCCTCAAATCCTGAAATCCTGAAAATCTGAAATCCAGAACATCCTGAAATCCTGAAGTCCGGAACACCCTCAAATCCTGAAATCCTGAAATTCTGAAATCCTGAAATCCTGAAGATGCTAAAATCCTGAAATCCAGAAACCTGGAACATCCTGAAATCCAGAAATGCAGGACATCCTAAAATCCTCAAATCCTAAAATCCTCGAATCCTAAAATCTTCAAATCCTGAAATCCTGACCCCTCCAAAGCCGGAGCCTCCACAGCAGAGCAGGGAGAGAGAGGGGGGCAGCAGAGACCCCCATGAGATATGTGGGGGAGTAAAACCCACCAAAGAGGGGTTGTAGGGAGAGAAGAGACCCCCAAGCCCGGCTCAAGCTGCGACCACTCCTCCTAAACCTTCCTGCCCATCTTTTCCCCCAGAAACTGCCCAGCAGCAGCAGCGGGAGGAGCTGCAGAGCCCCGGGGGGTGCCCCGGCCCCAAAGCACCGCACCCCTAGGCACCCACGGAGGGGAAGGGTCCCTGGGTGCTCAGCGCCCTTTGCCGGGGTGGGAACATGTGGGAGCAGCTCGGGAATTCTCGACAATTGAGGGAAAACCTCCAGGAGCCGCCTGATTTCAGCCAGCCCTGGGGGACAGGCACCCACCCGCCCTGGGAGGAACCCCCAGGGGAGCGGGGCTTGGGCTGCAGGGAGAATTCTCCCCCGGTTTAGTTTTATTTTTACTCCTTTACTTCTTTTCTTTCAACCCTTTTCCTCTGCTTCTTTATATTTTTTTACCGTGTTCCCCTATTATTTTTTTTCCCATGTTCCCCTACTCATTTTTTTTTTTCCATTTTCTCCTATTAATTTTATTTTTACCATATTCCCCTACAATATTTTACCATTTTCCCCTACTAATTTTATCATGTTCCCCTACTCATTTTTTTACCATCTTCCCCTATTAATTTTATTTTTCCCGTGTTCCCCTACCAATTTTTTTCCCATGTTCCCCTACTAATATTTTTCCCTGTCCCCCTATTAATTTTCTTTACCATGTTCTCCTATTCATTTTTTTACCATATTCCCTTATTATATTTTACCATGTTCCCCTGTTAATTTTTACCATGTTTCCCTACTAATTTTTTACCATTTTCCCCTACTATTTTTTTTACCATTTTCCCCTACTATTTTTTTTTACCCTGTCCCCCTATTAATTTTCTTTACCATGTTCCCCTATTAATTTTTTTACCCTGTCCCCCAATTAATTTTCTTTATCATGTTCCCATATTCTACTTTTTACCATATCCCCCTATTCATTTTTTTACCATATTCCCCTATTCATTTTTTTTTTAACCATACTCCCCTATTCACTTTTGGGCTTCACCCTCTTTATTTTCTCTCTTTAAAACAGCGTTCTGGATTTTTGTCGCCTTTAAAAGAAAGAAAGAAAGAAAGAAAGGAAAAGGGAGGAAAAAAAAAATGACAAAAATATAAAAACCACCCGCTGAGAGCCAGGAAAAACGGCGAGAGTTTGACAAGAATGTTCCTTAAAATACAGATCAAGTGAAGCTCGGACATTTTTTTCTCGTTTAAACCGAGAGGTTTCGCTGCTTTTTGCCAGCTTCCCTAGCGCACGCCAACTTCACCCCATCAAAACCAATTTAGATCATCGATTTCAACCGGGTAGAACAACTCCCCTAACCCAGCCGGGGCTCCCAGGGGTGTTGGTGCCAGGGCAATATTGGCTGATGGAGGCTCTGCAGGGGCTGGGGAAGGAGCTGGGCTTGAGGAGTCCCCAGGAACCCTCCGAAAATCGGATTGAAGCTCCAGCTGCTTTTCCCTGCCTTCAGCCTTGCTGCTCCTCCGCAACCCCAGGGCTCGGTTAAAGCTGCTTTAACAGGTTAAAAAATGCTTTGCTTTTTTTTTTTTCGGGGGAAAAAGTGCGCGGCCTTGTGAACGGGACCTTCAAACTCTAAAGAAACCGTTAAAATCAGCCCAATCCTTCCTACGGGAGAGGATGATTCTTATTCTTATTCCTATTCTTATTCTTATTCTTATTCTTATTCTTATTCTTATTCTCATTCTCATTCTCAATTATTATTCTCATTCTTATTCTCAATTCTTATTCTCATTCTCAATTGTTATTCTCATTCTTATTCTCATTCTCATTCTTATTCTCATTCTTACTCTCATTCTCAATTATTATTCTCATTCTTATTCTCATTCTCATTCTTATTCTCAATCCTTACTCTCAATCCTTATTCTCAATCCTTACTCTCAATCCTTATTCCTGCTCTTACTCTTACTCCTTCTCTTATTCTTACTCTTATTTATTATTCTTATTTATTATTCTTTTACTATTCTTATTCTCATTCTTATTCTCAATCTCACTCTTACTCTTATTCTTACTCTCGTTTCTGATTTATTATTCTTATTTCTGATTCTTTTTATAATTCTATTATTATTATTATTGTTATTATTTCAAGCTTCCCATCATTCCCAAATGAACTTTCTACCTTGATGTTAGACTCCGCTGGGTTTCAACGATCTCTCTGATCACCCGCACCCAATTATCAGAGCCTTGATTTTTAAAGAGAAATAAAAAAGGAGGGGAGAGGTGTTGATATTTTTTTACCAGCGCTGGAATACGCGAAGCAAAGGGATGAGGAGGGGGGAGCAGAAACACACACCCACCCCCCTCCCAACTCCGATATTCCTTTTTTTCCCCAGGCCTGGGAAATATTCCTAAATTTCAAGGTTTTGGGGTAAGAGCCAGTTGCCTTATTCATTTTTTCCCCCCTCACCCCCCTGTATTTGTAGCATTTCCATCTCTCCAGGTGAATTAAACCTGGGATTTTCCCAGCATAAGGAACTTTTAGGCTCCAGGAAAACACCTCTGTGAGGTTTTGGGGTTGTTTTTACAACAAACCCCAGTTTTTCGCACCAAGCAAAGGTGAAGAGAAGAGGGAAACCTGCAAAAAATACGTATATACACAGACAAGCGCCAGACTTGGAGCAGAAAAAAACCAGCATGGATTTATTTTAAGGTAAGTACAAACAATTAAGACCACATAAAAGACAAAACGAACTTTGAAGCAGGTTAAAGCGAATAGTCCTTAGGAATGGTCAAGGTGAAATCTATTATACAAAACATCACGCGTCGTAAATAATAATAATAATAATAATAATAAAAAAAAAAAGTATCAGATACTTCGTCTTTTTTTTCTTTCAAAAAAAAAAAAAAAAAAAAAACAAACCCCCAAAATCCACCAGCCAAAAAAAATTAAAAATAAATTATTTCCTTAGAAGAGCTCTAAAATGAAAGAAAATCTATTGCATAATTGTACACAGAGGAGGAAGAAGAAGAAGGAGAA
>WEIS01080623.1:1494-14218 GCA_013389965.1 Todus mexicanus
TGCCTCTGATGTAAAGAAATCCTCCAAATACTCCCCCCTGCTCCTTCCTTCCTTGGTACTACTTGGAGGAAAGAACAGTGTCCCTCCTTGGCCTGGAAGAAAGATTCTTGTGACACATGGCCTTTGAGTGACAAGGAAGGAGAAAGATGAAAAGTTATTAGTTTTATAGAGAAAATAAATGTGTAAAAATTGAAGCTCGTAGACAAGGTTTCCCCAGACCCAAACCAGCTAGCTTTAGCAATCTGAGTGCATGCACCCTGACACTCATAGTTCCTGGGTTGCCTGAGGGATCATTTCCTACAGGTGCATGTGAATGATCTGCTTTGCATCCATGTCTAGAAGCTCCACACAAATTCATAGCTTCTGACAGCACTTACAGTCCTGTGAGTCTTCAGCCGTCAGGTTTTGGACAACTGCCGAACATTGTAGCTGTCTGATAGTTATTTAACTGAAACTGAAAACTTGAAATGATGGCTCAAATTGCCTGATTCCATGGTGATCCTGAGATGTGCTTGTTGTCTTTTGATGTGCAGAATGATTGAACAAAAGGTCACTGTACAGAATTTACAGCAGAAACCAAACTAAATAGTGCATCTCTGGAGGGGTTTCCTACGGATGAAAATATTTTTTTAGATGTATGAAACATAGAGCCAGTGAAAAGTTGTAGGACTAATAATTCTGGAGAGCATATACTCTACCTAGGTACAGCACAAGTGAGAGTCAGCTTCTTGTATGCTGTCTTGCCAAGAAATCTTCATGTTGATCTGGAGAAAGGAACCTCTAGGCATGACAGAAAAGTTAGCTCTCCATAGTTTGTTCAGTCCTCAGTTTTTCTGCTAAGAAAACTAATTTATTTTTTGCCAGCTGTCATGGTGGCTTTTGTCCATTGGGAAGTGGATATAAAATTTTAATTCTTCTGAGATATGCTGTCGGATCTGTAACATCACTGAGGGATCTTGGTTGGTGACCATAAAGATGTAAAGGCTTCATGACCTGTTGACAGTCTACTGGATCATCCAGTCCTTGTGTTTCTGAAGCAGTTCACAGCTTCTAGTAATGAATAATTTCCTATGTGCTAGATAGAAATCACACATCACTATATCCAACATCTCTTGCTTTACTCTCATAGTTCTTCCTACAGCAGAGGAATGATTTTTCAGTCACGCTCGTGGAAGACTGACTAGTGACTTTGCTGTGCAAAAGAACAAATTACATTATCTCAGTCTTACCTTATACCGCGGAGCAAGTTTTAACAACTCCCTCAGTGGTACATCAGAGCCCACCACACCCAGCAGAATGCCATGAGATCGCTTAAAAACAAAGGAGAAACCATTTTCAGGAGCAAAATTTTGGTGTTTCTCTACCTGAATACACATTATTACCTTCCTACTAATCTCTTCTGTTCCCTCTTGGCTCACATGAACATATTCATTCAAAACCAACGAATACACCTCAAAAAGTCTCAAGGAGTTGCTCCAGTATTTATGGAGAGGAGCATTTCTACCCAATACTAGTTAGAATTAGTGTCTATGATTCAGAGAGACAACAAGTTTTGAGAACAAAACCATGCATCCATTATGTGTAAATATCAGTTAGGGCAAGGCAATCATGCAGAACAGCATGAAGTGGTTGCTAACTTGGGCCAACAACACCAAATGTCAAATACAACATTGTTAACCTAGGAAAAAGGAATGCAGGAAATCCCCACAAAATGGAGAACTGGTTGTTTAATAAGGACCTGGGGAACATGATAAAAAAATGACACACAGGCTCCCACTGCAGATCAGTGCTAATACAGGTTAAGGGCAGCCTCAGGTTGAGAAGGCAGACAATTGTTTGTAGGACCTGGGTGAAGAGTTTATTCCTTGCACCATTTTTAAAAGCACGCTGAGCAACTAGAAATGGTACGGAAAAGAGTGCCTAAAAGGTTTCAAAACTCAGAGGAAATGTCCTTATCAAAGACATCTAAATTGTTGAATTTTTTTTATCATGTTGAAAGATAGACAGGTTTGACTTTATTGCAGTGCAAAAGATACTTCCCAGGAGAAGATACCAAAGGGTACAGGCCTTTTAATCTATCAGAGAAAACCATTATGGCAGAAAGGTGAGGTCAGACAAATTGAAAATTAAATTTAGGCACCAGTTTTTGAAAGAGAGTGAGAAACCACAATGGAGAGCTCGGGGCTGGATGCCTTTCTTCAATGACACTTTTGCTAAACACAGGTTATTGGACTCATCAAGGACCATCTATATGAAATGCAAAGGTTTACAATAAACCACACGGACTAGACAAGGTAATGATCTCTTCCAGCCTGAAACTTTATGGGTCTGTGAATTAGGTTCAGAAGGGATAAAACAGAGGTGTCATATTTGAGGGGTATTTTGAAGAAATAGCATTCAGAGGAAACAACAGACTATCATTTTGTCAGATAAATTACCAGCTGCACATTCTGTCAGAGGCCTACTGCATTCCCTAATGCCCAGCTTTCCTTTCAGAGACCCATTGGCTTTAAAACGTTGCAAAGGTCCGCTGCACCCTTTCACCTCTGTTGGCTGGAAGGAGCATGAAGCCTGTGTGCACTCACCGTCTCGTTCTTTTTGCTGAAGACTGGCATAGCCACTGTTGTCATGAGCAACAGACTTTGAGCCTGAGATGCAAAGAGCTGCCACAGAACAACGAGCCGTATGTTAGCAAACGTGGTATTGCAGATAACCCAAACGAAAGGCACTGGAATTCCCAAGGACCCCAGATGTTGATTATGACAAGCCACCTCCTTGCCTCCCACACCCCTCTAAAAAGAGATGGCAGCGATTTTCAATACTCTGTATCCAAGAAGATTGTGGGATTGATGCTTGCTTGTGTGGGGTGATGAGGATGGGATGAAAGCCAGTGAAATGTGTTAAAGGAGGAGAAATTAAAGAGCTGTTTCAATGAAGAGACAGGAATTTGTACAAGTGGTGGCAAAATTTATACCCACCACGCATTGGGAGTGTAGACATGGGTACTTATGCAACAAGGGTAAAAAACACCAACACAAGGAGCACTGAATAAAGCAACACAAATGTGAGCAAAATCACAAGATAGCATCTATATTGCAAACATATGAATACCGCAAATGAGGAACACCACAGCAAATATTTAAAAGGCACAAATACACACAGAGCCTGCTTATATATACTTGTTACTCAAGCATCTAGGCTTAGGAAGAACAGAGATAAAATCATGATCCGAACAGATACAACATGGTGAGCTATCTTTACAGGGGTTACAGGACATGCATATGTAATGAAGTAACAGAATGCTCTAAAAACACACATGAAAGGAGATAAGACAGGAAAGACATATGCAAAAAAGTCTCCCAACAGGCTGAAGCTATCAAAAGGACCTGATGCCTCGATGCCAGTAGCATCCTTCTTCCATCTCTTAACAGAGATGACAAGTCAAGAAATTACCTCCTGTCTCCGTTACTGTACATGCTGGAGCCATAAAAGAGAGCCAGTCAATAATCTATGGAGTTGCTTGATGGAGATTTGAGTCTGGTATCTTGAGTTACTTGTCTAAATGATTCCTTGTGGAAACTTCCCGTTCACACGAACACTCACACTGACACACAGCAAGTAAACTTTTCCGGCACTTACTTATATATAGAAAAAGAGATCTGGTGAATTAAGCTACAATACAACACAGACAGCTCTATCTACACTGAACCAACAGCATAGCACAGCTCTCCAGTACATCCAGCATTCCCTCTCCTCCTCTTGCCAGCATAAGAGGGCTCCTTCAACTCTGCAGCCCCCATCCCCCTCCAGATGTACAGGCCAGCTGCGGCTGTGAACGCTGACACTGACACACCAACTGGCACAAGGGAAACAGCATGCTCACGAAACACAGGGGTGCAGTTACCTCCTCAGACTGTGGCAGCTAGTGAGAGACATGGATGAACAGATGAATGAATACATGAATGGAGGAATGAATCAAAGATGGGAGAGGCTGGGGTGGAGGAAGAGAATGACAAGCCAAGCCAAAAGGGAAGAAAAGAGATCCAACAAAAAAGGTGCAGCAAACAAATCCCTGGGACTGCCTTGGGGAGTTTGACACCGTACACCAGTGCCAGGGGTAACACATCTGCTAATAAAATAAGTTTGTTGAGTAGTTAGCAGCATTTGTGAAGCTTTTGCTTAACACACTCAAGTACTATGTCCCCACCTCTCACTTGGCACAACTCCTACAGCAGAGCTAGTGTGCCACGGCTGCAGCCTCAATGGTCAGCCACAATGCAGAGGTGGGGGATGGTTCTCCCACCTGCTCATGGTCCAAATGTCTTCCCATAGGGCAGGTTTCACACAAAGCAAGGGGTGTTGGGAGTGCTCACTGTCGGGTCCTTTGTGATGTGTCCTTTACATACAGGGATGAGCACAGGGCCGCTGCAGTAATGTTAGGACTTTCTAGCTCAAGGAACAAAAGAGTGAGCTTGGTTCCCAAACTGAAATCTCTATCTTTGAGGGGCAAGCAGTAGGCATTTAGCTACTGGACTGGAAGAAATAAACCTCTGTGACCTGTATGCTGAGATGTAAATAATCTTTCCTGTGAATAATCCTTTAGAAGGTAACCTGCTTTTACAGAAGCACTGCTTATGTCATGCTGTGCCTGTGTGATTAGTCCTGGGCTCCTGGGTCACTGCAGATTCAGACCTGAGTCTGCATACATATATCTCAACTCCAGGAGTGAGCAGAAAAGAAATATTGTCTGTCTCAGCAGAGCCAGAGACCAGTAGTTTCTATCGATCAACCAACTCCTGGTTTTACAGAAGTTTCAAGACTTTATTTAGATTCTCATACATGTAAAATATACAGATGGGGAGCTGGGACAAGTTATATGCCTAACATTCTATGGGTTTCTAACATCTCTGCTAGTTTAGCCCACAGGCCCTACTGTTTGCTGACTGAAGACCTGTGCTGTAGGTTCTTACCGCGCTGTCCATGTAGGCTTCAGTCCAAATAATGTCGTGGTCGTGGTTGATGACCATGGGGCGGCTGAGCACATGCAGGTACTCCATCACATTCTCCTGGACATCTGCCAGTGTGGAGATCTGAGTGTAGTAGCCTTTATGTAGAAACAGAGGTTTTAGTCGCTCTGCTAACGTGTTCCATATTTTTACATAAGCATCCTTACAAAGCTAGAAAACTAGATGTCAAAGACTGTATCTACCCAGATAGTTTATATACTCATTACTAAAAGTGCCTTGACATGCCTTGTTTCTACAAGCTTCTATAGAAATCTAGAGTTTCAAAACACTATTTCTGTTCTCAAAATACTGGACCAATGCTCAAGGCCAGAGTCTTGATATAACCAGAATCATGTCAAGCAGCTGTAAAAGGTTGCTTTGGGTCTTAGGTAAAACTGTCCACTACTCAGACTGCCTTTGGTCCTGAAGACAAACACATGCAAACAAAGTATTCCATCAGGCTACTCGCTTACCCTGCCCAATTTTATATTAAGCCCAGACTCCAAACTTCTTTTCCACATTTTGTTTTCTAGCATTCTACTCTTCAATCTGCCTAACTTTCTGTCCAAGGACGGCAACTACTTTCATCTACCTATTGGAAGCTATTTATCTGTTTCCAGAGCTTTGCTCCTGCAGATGGACCCATAACAGTCTAACACTACAACAAGCAGTACAGGGGAAGGATGTTTTCAAATTGTCTAAAGGTTCTCAAAACTAGCTACTTAGCTGACTAGAAATGCTAACAGTGTAATGTCATGAGGACTCGTTTTGCTTCTCACCACATGGAATATATCCCTTGTACTTGGTAGAGGACAGAGTATACCAGATAGATGGAAAACTTCTGTTTTCACTAAAAAAACCCACTGCCATGTGAAAAAGCTCATGATCTGATAAGCTCTGTGATGTGGAAACAGATTTAGTGTGCTTGGAAACAAGGACTACAAGAGCTATATAATGTACTGAAACAGAAAAAACAAAATCAGTGAGCTTTCTTCAGAGCTCAAGTCTGGTAGGTGAGAATTCAAGTGTAAAGAGCATATTTTTGTTCTCTGGTTATTCATGAGAATCCATTCTCACATTTTATAGCGAACAAACAGCACCATGAATCCCCTGTCACCAATCTCATGGCTGAATATACAACCTGAAATCCAGGTTTTTGTTTCATCTAACAGAAAATAAAAAATATTATGTGTGATTCATAGCACTAATAGACAAATGTTTCAGTCTTGAACATCCCCAGCTCACAGATATGCTGCAGGCTGTCTCTTGTCTGTCAATTATTTTCAGTTGCAAATGCACCCATGCATTTCATAGTCTGTTGGAGCCACTGCTGAGACAGGAGCAGAGTCAATATACCTAGCTAGTCAGCCCCTCGCTTTGGTCTTCCCTTTATCTTTCCCTGCTTAAGGAGGACACTGATGTAGCAAGCATTGCTGACTGTCTCCAGGCATACTGAGGCCAAATCATGCCAAAATAGGGAAGACTGCCCCCTCCCCCTGCCACCCTTCCTTTACCCTTGCAGACTCTAGTAGGGCTAACTGGACTTTTTAACTGGCCCCTAATGCATAAAGGTGCCTCAGCAATTCTGAATGGATTTTCCCTTTCATGCCAGCTAAAGAGAATATTGGTTTTGGGGTGGGATTACCAAGCTATTCTGGTACCTCAGTGAAACCACTGGCATACAAAGAATTTGGTCAGGATACAGGGGTTAACCTGCAGACCCTGTGAAAAACGCTGTAAAACTGTTAAACGAGAGATGGTCATTTTACCTCTTGGCCAAAAGATGTCAGGCTTTCTGACAGAGTTTTAGACAGATTATCAAAAGCCAACAACTGGTACACAGTAAGTACAGCGACTTAGGTGGACTATAGCCAGCATGATTCTCAGACATAGTGTCCCTTGGCCTCATGACAGGAATACATGGTGGCTCAGCACTACTGACTTGTGTTAGTTGGACACAGGCATACCTCACAAGGACTAGCAAGGTCTGCTTATTTTTCCTTCAGTTATCTTCCAACCGAGGGCTCATGGGCCCTAGCTGCAGTGGATAAGCCTCAGAGGGGTACATGGCCCTGTGGCTGCAGTACACGATAGGGATTGGGGAACAATTCCCATACAGCACCTTTGTTGTTGCAGGCGATCCATTTCACGTTGGGGGCAAAAGTGACCTCTCGTCCAATGAGGTAAGTGAAAACCCGGACCTGGGAACAAGAATGCAAAGATGGAAGAATTAAGCTGTAATGTTCTATCACAGCCAGATGGCTGAGATTTGACATCCTGTTACACACTGGTGTGAATGCCTGTTTGTGGTGCATGGCAATAGCTCTGTCTTCACACAGGGACAGGAGTCTCTTGCTCCATTGGTTTTGCATTTTGTGGGCTGGAACTTAATTTCCAATTACAATAAGCCCAGAAAACCAAGTAGCATCCGGGATGATCTGAATAACAAGGCAGAAGTGCAAGGTCTGTTTGATTTTATGATATCAGCTCTGCCTGGCATTCAGCAACCACATACAGAGAGGTTTATAGCTCACGGGAATCCTGCGCACAGGGGAACAGCTGGCCACATGAATCATTTAGAGAAAGCGTCACCATTTTTCTTGTGTTCGACCAATAACAAAAGAGACAATCCTGAAGTAAACTGCTTTAACAGCCCCTTGTTCTGATCTCTCAGAAGGCTGCTTCTCTCCCTTTGTGCATTGCTGCTAGCTGGGATAAGGTAAACAAATAAATCAGGAGGGTTTAAGATGAGCTGTGGTCTATTCCAATTTCACATTAGTGTTCTGGTACTACAAGCCTGTAATCACAGACCTCAAAGTAAATGGGACTAGAAGGCATCTAGGGAAATTGTCTGGGACATTCCCCTGCCCGCCATAAAATCTGGTAATAGCCATACCTTTCCCAAACAGGACTTTTAAAGTCCTGAATGGGGTTAAAATTCTTTGCAGAAATAAAGGGAGTTTAAAATTTTCAAATACTCCAGGATATGAGGATGATTAAGGGTCTTGAGTATCTCTCCTATGATGACAGGCTGAAAGAACTGGGGCTGTTCAGTCTCAAGAAGAGAAGGCTGAGAGGGAACCTTATCAATGTCTACAAATATCTGAGGAGTGGGTGTCAGGAGGAGGGGGGCAGTCTTTTTTCTGTGATGTTGTCCTGGTTTGGGTTAGAACAGAATCAGTCCTACTAACTCAACTCCAGCAAAAAGCAGCACAACTACACAAACAGCCATCGAGTTATTCCATATCCATATGCATCATATTTGGTATAAAGCTGAGGGATCACGAGGATCTCGTCCATCTTGCCCCTTCCCTTGACCTTTTCGCCATTTTGCCCTTCGTCTTTCATTTCCCTGAGATCAAGCTGCTCTCTTGGCTTCGGGACTCTTCCTCGCTCAGTTTCACCTTGGCAGCTTCAGCTTTGCCTGAGGCCTCTGGCCCTGGCCTCAGCCCCCAGCTCTGGTCTTGGCTGAGCCCCAGGTTCTAGGTCGCATCCTTGAATCCAGCTCCCGGTTCCCGTCTGCTGCTGGGCTCTTCCACAGCATCAGTGGGGACGGGGACGTATTTACCATTGGGGGAGGGGGGGTGGGTTCAATACTGGTTTTGTACATATTTGTATATATTTACTTTTTATTATTATTGTTATTATTATTTTCATGTTTTAGTAAAGCTGTTCTAGTTTCCTTTCCTAATCAATAAGTCTCTCTCCTTTTCCTTTCTTCCCTTTTTGGGTGGGGAGGGGGAGAGAGCGTTCTGTTGCAGATTTGGGGGTGCCCTGACCCCAAACCGTGACAGGTGTCCAGCAATAGGACAAGGAATAATGGGTGTAAGCTTGACCATAGGAATTTCCACCTCAACATGACGAGGAACTTCTTCATTGTGAGAGTGACAGAGCACTGGAGCAGGGTGCCCAGAGAGGTTGTGGAGTCTCCTTCTCTGGAGACTTTCAAAACCCGCCTGGATGTGTTCCTGTGCAGCCTGCCCTAGGTGATCCTGTTTTTGGCAGGGGAGTTGGACTCAATGATCCCTTGAGGTCTCTTCCAACCCCTAACATTCTATTATCATCTTATCGGAGAATATTTTGATTGCCCACACCTTTAAAAAACAAAGCGTATGGAAAAAATAATCTTCACTAACCTACAGATACCTATTTGAGATCCTATCACCTCTAAAATCACTGCAGCAAGCTCCTGCCTGGTTGCTTTGTTTTGTATTTACAGCTAGATACACATGGGTATTGGAGGATGTAAATGCTCAGCTCTGCCCAGCATCCTCTCACGCTCACGCTCTTCTATTCTCACCGTAGCAGGATAGCACCTTTCCTCACCCTTTCTGTTTACCACTTCCCAGACAAACCTTCCGATCTGGCCAGTTGTATTTTTCAAATACAGCTTCGTAATCCTCCACTGCTCCATCTGTGATCAGCATGATAGCTTGGTTGCACAAGCCTCCTTGACCAGCGTCTCTGAACTGCAAACAGAGAGGAAGAACATTAGTTATCTCATCACAGGACATTTCTGTGTAATTACAGCATATTTATTCATGGTGGGCCAGATCCCGACCTCCTTCTTGCAAACCTCACACTGTGCTCTGCTAAAATAAGGAGCGCATTTGTATGCTGCATGTAATTTTTTTTATTTATACAGCCCTGCCTAGCACATGCAGACACAGGAGGCTTTACAGAAATAAATAACAAGGAAAGAATAAGTGCTGTGGAGGAAGGGTGCTATTCCCTGCTGCCTCGCATCTTGCACAGTCACATTCGTTTATGCAAAACACCTATGGAGTGACCATAAACACTTCAATTTTGATTTGACAGCAATAACTGTCACTTTTTATGGCAGAAAGTGTGAGATAAGGGGGAAATCAGACTCATTATTTCAGAATAAATCCATCAATCTGCCAAAAAAAGAGCAGAGAAAGGCAGGAGCAAGTGAAAAAAGAAGGCTACTGCCATCAGAGCTGAAATAAGTTATGAATGTGTCATATAGAATGACCATACACTGTAATGACAGATAATCTGTTATCTGTGCATAAATGATATTTAAAGTAGAGTGGAAGTATGCTGGGACTCTGGTACAAACACTGATGTGCTCCCAAGGACACATGGAGAGGTTTTGGACAGATCCTGCCTGTTGAGCCAGGAAGACCAGCATTTGAATGCTGCTTATCTAGTGCTGCTGGGTGCAGAGCTGTTTGCTTCTCATGCCCTCAGGTATAACAGCCCTAGAGGACCAAGTCCCTTATGTAGTGTCACGGCAAGTGTTGAATTAGCAGTCACCAGAGGAGGTGGCAGAGGATGTCAAGGCACAAAACCAAACACCTATTTTGCTGCAGGTCCTAGCTCAACGTCATTATGCACTTCTCCTGGAACAGCATCTCACCACTTCTACACTCTGAGGAAGGGAAAGTCCAATCAACAAAGGAGGATACAGAAACTGATGCAGAGTGGAAAAAAAAAATTGTTAAGAGGAAAATATGACAGCTCTGCACAGGACATTAATGATAGGCAATGGCATGAGATGGATAGCACTCAGGAGACTAATTGAAGAGTGACTAAGGTTATATTAAACAGCAGCAGTGATTTTAAACCGGAGAGGGTAGTTATATCTTATAAATGAGAAAAAAGTTATCCAACTGGTAATTGCATAAAATAAAAGCAAGCATTGGATGGGAGAGCAAGAGCACAGGGTGTGTACTGAGACTTTTTTAGATGTTTAAGGGTGCAATTCACAACTCCTTTCTGGTTTGGTAATACTATGTTAGGAGAGAATGCAAATGTCTTTACCAACATGGATGGTACTGTGGTTCCACTGCAAATGGACATCATGATCACTGATACCTGGAAGCCAACTCCAGGTCCAGATTTCCCCAGTCATTTCACCACTCCTACAATTACCTCTATGATTGTCCTTTATTATGAAATACCAGTTTCAGTGCTAATATCACCATGCCTCCTTCCACCACCATTTATGTTATCAGTCCTACTTCTTTCAACATTACTTAATATCATGCGAGTACCTCTTTCTCTACTGCAGTAAGCTTGGATTCAAGAGCATGTGAATAATCATGTAACTGAACCTTTCTCTCCCTGTTTCATCCCATTATTTGGTATGGCTGACCAGAATCAGTACAGATGATCATGAAAGAGAAGGTTGGTGTTATAGTGTCATTTCTAACTAGCTATTCTCAGGCAAAACATCCATGTGAATTACTGATTCAGGATAAGGTGGTTGGGCATGCTCCTCTGCTTTCATATCACCAGAGCAGCACATTCAGAGGAGAGGCAGACTACTTCTGCTGCTATGTTAATGACAACCTGGCAGTGGGGATCTCCCATGTCTTTCTCTACAGAGCTCCCAAGGTCTGACGTTTCCAGTGGTCCAAAAAGCTTCTACACCTTTTATCACAGAAAAAACCCCAAATATCAGTGCCAACTGTACAGTGATTGAAACTCCAGGAGGGGTCAGAGTACATGTACACACTGCTCAGAAAGGAGACTCAGGACAAAGGCTGAGGGTACACAACAGGAACAAAACCAGAATGTTCTACGTGCAAACAAAAGGGGAAAAGTGGTTGGCAACTGCATGGGATTCTGCTGCAGACCATTAGGTAAGGATAAGACAAGGAGTCTCAAGTGAGCTATTCCTGGGACAGAGATCAACCATGTGCAGATTAGCAGAGATAGCTGTGAGCATCCCTCAGGGAGGCATAGGGTTACAATGCTGCGAGAGATACTGTCAGAATGAGGTTCAGATCACAGACACGTGAACCTCATAGTTACAAAAACAGCTTATTCCAGACTGTTGCAGTCTACATTTTATTTAGATGATTATTAAATTAACACTTAATTAAGGTCACCCACCATTTCATCAAACTACTTAAGATATCTCTTCATGTAGCTTACTTCAGACCTCATAGTACTGAGATACTGAGAAATTAGATGCTGCATCAGAACCAACAATCTCCTAATTACAGGAGTAGATGATATGTTCAACAGGGAAAATGAGATCATCAGTGTCATAGAAATAGAGATTAAAAAGACAGATTTAGAAAACAAATGAACAAGAGGTAATCCCTGGTTTTTAGGTTCTTTTGTGGCTGACTGCAGCTGTAGCAAATGATCTGAGCATTCACAACAAGCTCCGAGCATAATTGCCTGCTCTGACTGAAGACTCAGGAGCGTGAAAGAAGGGGAAGTGAAGAACAAGATGTCCACAGAACAGATGTCTGAAGAGATGCAGGCTAGAGCTGTGATTGGTGTATGAGATACGGAGCTATGTATTCTCCTGTATAACTTTGGCCATATTGCCAGGAGTTACAGGCATGATCGAATTAATTCAGAGTCATAGTCTCTTACACTCCTAGTTTGCCATTTACTTTGCAGTTGATGCTCAGTGGTGTCCAGGCACACATGCTGATTATATACACATCTGGCCAGATGACTGAGCTGCCCTCCTCTGTTTCCTCCTGCCCCATTCTTATGTAGACTTTCCTCCAGAGTGGCCTCCAAAACTACTGAATATTCAAGCTTAGTGAGAAGTGTCTTATAGGTAGAAAATTAGCAGTAGAGAGGGAAACAGAAAGCCAGTGGAGAAGAAACAAGAGATGGCATTAAGCAAAATGGCATAAGTTGGTCAACAGAAAATCCTGAGCTTTGCATAACCTGAAAAATATGCTGCAGAATCCAGATCTGTAAAAACTCAAGTGGAAGATCGG
>WEIS01080623.1:17972-37588 GCA_013389965.1 Todus mexicanus
TTTTTTTGTTAACATTCCTCAAGAAACAGAGTTAAGTCATGTGTTTACTTCCAGGCTACTGAAGTCTCAGTTGTTCACATAAGGCAAGGAATCATTTATGATTCTTATCACAGGACATGATCAGATTGACTGATTAACTCTCCTGTACCTGTGATTTCTTCCCCAAGCACTGATACTCAGCAGTGACATTGAAACAAATCTGAGAATAATCTTCCGAGTCTTCATCATCTTCTACTTACCAAGGCTCACAAATAACATCAATTATGACCAGAATTGTTTTGTTCAGCTGATCAGTTACATTTTATTGCATCATCTATATAACAAATGTGCCTGAGCCCAGTTGTGGGGCTCATTATGGAAACACTCGTAAGGTCACAGTCTTGCCTATCTTTCCTGGGAAGGGATCAGCAGTTCTGGAGCACCACACACAAACCAACACCTCCCCAAAGCCAGACTGTCCTTCCATACTGCTTGTCACAAATTTAGGCCCCATGACATCAGCTCATACCACCTCCATCTTGCAGCACCGTGAGTGATGTGCTAAGTCATTAGATGTAGAGAGGAATATAGAGGTGGGCAGAGACACTTGTGCCCAACACAAGCATTAGCATCAACTGTCTTACCTCCCTTAGGATTTTGAAGGACTCTGTCAAAGCCTTGTTCACAGTCCCCACTCCTTTCGCCTGCAGTTCATCCACCAGCTGCTTGAAGTGCTGGCAAGAGAGGGAAAATGACAGCAATGATTTGCAGATAGGGTGCTCCATCTGACTAGGAGAGGAAGAGGTAACCTGGAGAAGTCTGTGCCATGGGGCTTCTGATCCTTTGCCACTGTTGGCTGTGCAACACAGCACCATGATGGATGGAAGTGCAAAAGTCAAGTGACCGTCCTATTAGCAGTGCTGTCCTGTTGCACATTTGCCCACACAGCCACAGCAGGACTGCATTTCTCAGCCTGGGGGCTGTGAATTACTTGCGGTCCATGAAACATCATTCAAGGGATAAAACTACTGGAAATGGGACTTTCCCTCATCCATCCCCTGAGGAAAAAAACATTGCTATGCATGCAAAAGCAACAGAGTTGGGAAAAAAAAAAAAAAGTTTGACTACTAAAGAAGTATTGATCTTGTCGTAAATGAAACCTACAGAGAGTACTCTCTGCAAGATACTGTCCAAAAGTCTTGAGGACCTTTTGGGAAACACTGCAGGAGGCATGACTCTGGAGTCATACTCTGTGACCCAGAGCTAAGTTGGGAAAGAAATTTGGAGACAAATCTGGCTGTTGAAGACATGGAGGGATGTGCTACCTCTGTGGTGTTCATAAAATCATTCTGGTTTGAAGAGGTCTTTTAAGATCATCAAATCCAACCATTCACCCAGCACTGCCAGGTAACCACTAAACCATGCCCCTAAGGGCCACATCTATGTGTCTTAAATACCTCCAGGGATGGTGATTTCACCACTTCCCTGGGCAGCCTGTTTCAGGGCTTTACAACCTTTCATGTGAAGAATTTTTTCCAAATATCCAAACTAAACCTCTCCTGGCACAACTTAAGGCTTTTTCCTCTTGTCTTACTGTTTGCTACCTGGGAGAAGAGACTGAACCCCACCTCACTACAACCTCCTTTCAGGTCACTGTAGAGAGTGGTAAGGTCTCTCGTGAGACTCCTTTTTGCCAGGCTAAACAACTCCAGTTCTCTCAGCCGCATCTTGTAAGACTTGTTTTCTAGACCCTTCACTACCTTCATTGCCCTTCTTTGGACATGCTCCAGAACCTCAACATCCTCTTGTATATTAATAGAGAGAAAAAGGAAGAAAAACCAAACAGTAATAAGAGCTAAAAATATAAGCCAGCCCAGAGGGCAGTGGAGCAGCTGGATGCAGGCTGACCACCCCAGGGCTACTCGGCCCTCCAGGATCAGAGCAGGAAAGTCCCTCATCAGGGAAAGCTTGCTGGCAGTCCGACCTGGGAAAGGATCAGGTCAGGCTGAAAATGCATTTACCAGGGAAGGGCTGATCTTTCTCTTTTCTTAGAGCTGAGGATACGGGGTTTCAAAGATGGAGAACCTTTGCATTCAGCATGCTGTTTTTCCATAGCAGTCTGGGCAGGGTCTACTCATGCTCTGTCAGCAGTGGTGCACTCTGCTGTGATACTGGGAAGCTGGTTGCTGCTGTTTAGCTAGACAGCTGATCCTGTGTTACAGCATCTTTGTGTAAGCAATGGTGAACCACAGAGCCAGCGCACACCACTGAACTAGTTCTTGTTTCTGAAACACAAGCCCACACTCTTCTGGGAGATGGTTGTTTCTCGTCTCTGAAGTTTCACATCACAGCATCTTAACCCCATGTACTTCTTACATGAAGAGAGCTACCCGAATGATGTTGATAGGAACTTGATACTCACCTCTCTGTTATCTCTGTCTGCTTGGACCAAGATGCCCTTAAAACAGGGCTCGATAAAGTGAACATAATCATTGTACTGCAAAGAGAAAATGAAAATAAAGGCATCATTAATGAGAGAAAACACACAAAATGCATTCATGTGGATGTTCAGAAAACAGCATGCAGCATAATGCCATTTTATACATATTTCCTTTAAGAATTGTTTGTAGTGATCATGTCAAATTATAATTCTGATAAGTCTCGTACTTATTCAAACAATGTGTTAATTATAGTGTTTTGCTGAGTTCTATCTGGGCATATCTACATATACATAGTTACTGGTTTTTTCTCTACTCACACTGTAGAGATTCTCTCTACGTTCTATTAGCTTATGCCTTTGGCCTTGCTTCTAGCACTATTTGCACATATTTTTGGCTTCTGGAGACTTTGTGGGTCCCCAGTCACCAGATGAAAGTTGCAAGTCATTTTTTAGCCTGATGTCTAATGCCTCTGGTGCACAGCTGAACGATGACATGTCAAGTTACTATGCATCCACCAAATTGTGATAATTAGTGGAGTGAATGCTATTAGCCTGATACATGTGAGGTAAAACATGCCAGTGTAAACCTTTTCCTGCCAGGTTTAGAAGAGCATAATTCGTAAGAGCATGGCTAAGAGGCCACTCATGCTCAGCTGATCAATAGAAGTTTAGGTCAGGCTATAAAATGTCCAAGCCAGTAGGTTCTTGGCGTCAGTACAGTAAAAGAATATATATTATATGCTCTTTCTAGGATTGCTTTTGAAGAACAGATGATATTTCAAACTCCTTAATGATTTCCCTCCATTTTTCTGCCAACACTCTTCCATCTATACAGCCATATGAAGACAGAGCTGTTACCACTGGAGTTTCTAACTATCTCAAACAGTAAGAGCCTATCAACAAAAAGAAAACTTTATATCTCAGTGACCATGCCCTAGAAAACTTTTATAGAAAGAAACTTTGGGAAAGACATAGTGCTTGAAATACCTTTGAAAATAGGGAAGTGAGCAGCCATTTGCCTTTAACCTGGCACCAAGCCCCCAGTCTTGGAGTAAATCATAGAAAAGTTTTGCTTTCTGTGGTCAGTGGTGCTGGTTTTCTGTGGGTAACTAGCCCATCCTCATCCTGGTCAGGGCTTAAAAAAAAGGGAGAGAGTAACACCAAGGCAACCTGATCAAACTCCACACAAGCCTGTGCAGATGAACTCTGCACTGAATTGCAGCTTTGCAGGATGCCGGTGTACAAACAGGCATATGGTGGCAATTTTCTAGCCTGGAAACATTGTCCTGAGCATTATACTGCTACTGGACCCAAACACGGTGTTATGCTGAGCTATACTAGGTGAATTTATTAGCTCGGGTCTCTGTTAGCTCAGGTGTCTCTCTGCAGCACTTGATATCTTGCAGTCTCACCCCTAAACAAGCAAAAAGATGTAGCTGACATTCTCCATAGAGACAGATGAGGACTTAGCAGCCGCCCTGCTGACCACAAGAAGCTGATTTCCCAAGGCTGGTTGGCTTTAATCTCCTATCCAAGATAGGTACTAAGTTTTGTAGTTATGTCACTATTGTGCCTGTAGTTTGCTAAGGTATGAGGTACAAGGAAGACAACTGAGTACTGGAAATGGGATATACTTACCGCAATGATATTGACAAAGTCATTTTCTCCCAGAGTATCTAAAATGGTGGTGATAGTGTGTTTGGCAATGGTCATCCGCAAGCCCTTCATGCTCCCACTGACATCCACAATGATGACAATGTCCTTGGGAGAGGTGGCTGCTTGGATGTACCTTGATAAAAAGAATACAAGGAAGCAGAGTGAGTGCACAGGGAGAGGGAATGTTGGGTGTGCTGCTGTCACATGATGCTAGCTGCAGCATAACATGTGCCCCGAGAACAGCTGTCCATCAGGTCAGGCTGGGCGTCTGATGGATTGCTTCCTACCAACCTGCCTCTCCTGCCAGCCCCAGCATCTCACTTTCCGTGTTGGCAAGCGCTGGATCTGCTGCAGACTGATGTCCAGATTCAGCTGAGAGTGACAATTGCTAAAGCCTCCTTTAGCCATGCTGAGTAGACTGAGTAAAGACCCTGCATTTCTGGAATCTGAACAGTCCCATCCCTCATGTAATTATAAGGATGATGGGACAGAGGAAGGATACACTGCTGGTGATTTTCATGTGGCATGTGTTAGACGCATTATGGGAAGCTGGCACTGGCAGGCAGTAAGGCATCCTAACCTGCTATTGCCTTCATTTAGATAGCCCTTGTCTCTCCCAGGAGCAGCCTGGGGCATTAACTGCTGATCATCAGCTCATCAGTTGCCTTGGAAAAGAGGGAGAGGAAGGCAGGGAGGTGCTTTGGCCAAATCTCTCCAAAACTTACCAGCCACGATTCCTGCAGTCAAAGGAGATGACTCCATTCTCATCTGGTAACCATTTTATTCCTGAAAGAAGCAAACGGAGCAATCAACACACAGACAGACAGGCATCTGCTCCTCACTCCCCAGGCACTGGCACTTCTGCTGTTCACTGCTGAGACCCAGCTACCCCACAGGGGCTCGCAAGTCTGGCCAGCAATAGCAGTGACCATTCTGCAGAAATACAAGCAGAGCTGCATGGTCTACAGCAGTTCTTAGTAAACTGTTTATTACTTTTCTATTTTAAAATGTACCTAGGCATAGTCTGTTTGAATTTGGGGAGCAATTGTGCTTTCTTTAAACTTTTTGGCACTTTCATGTAGTTCTTAACATATTTTTCTCCCTGAGGGTGGTTGAGAACATAAAAAAGCAGCAGCAGTTAAAGGCACATGTACCAGATTCCCTGCTAAAGGCTCTGTTCACAGTCATCTCTGCTCTCCCCTTCCACAACATGTGACAGGTCACAGAACAAGGGCATGTAGCCATCTGACGAAGGGACCACCAGGCCAAGCTGCAGCTGTGAAGGATCTCATGGGTTCCTCCAAGCACAGGGCCTCCCTCTTGCGCTGTGACCTTATGTGCCTTTCACAGCTGGTGAGTGGATAACAAGTCAGGCTGACCAGCTGCATCTGCCATGTGTGGCTCCAGAGAAGGAGAGAGGCTGTGGGCACCACTAAAAGCCACAGAGGAGTATGAGGCAGGGAGCCCTCCTGCAGCCGCTGCTCCCCACATGAGAGATTCACGGTTCCTGCCATGGTGTTTGAGAGGTTTTTGCAGGGCAGCCTGCCCAAGGCACATCCCTGCAAGCAGCCTCCTCTGGGATTGCAAGTGCAACATGCCTGAGGGCCTAGTGCACATGGGGAAAAGGGGTCTATGCCTGCCATAGGACACTATCCCTTCAGCCCAAGAAGCCGCAGCAGCCCATACCCTGAGTATTTCACTTGCTGCATCCTGCCTTTCACAGGGCTACACTGCCCCCAACCTTCCCAGTTTGGGCTCTTTCACGTCACAGACTCTCTCCTGCAAGACTATTGCATTGCACTGAAAGAGAAAAACAGATCTCTACTCTTTTACCTGGGTAGAGCCTGAAGAATCCAGTGGAGCTGCCAAAGTACTGCCAGGTCAGTGTGGGATCTCTCTCAAAGTTATCCACAAAAATAGGATTCAAAGCTTCTGACATGTAAACACCGTTCAGGATGTCAGGATCTGTGGAGGAAAGAACAGAAAATGTGGGGGGAAAAAAGTGGCAAAAGAGGGGAGGACATCTGCCACCCCTGATGGAGGAGTGGGATGAGAACAAAGGCAAGCCCAGGAAGAATGCAGCCTTGTCCAAAGCTTTGACATTGGGCAGGGAATTGGTTGCATCATTTAAGTAAATCCTGGAAGGCAGATCACCACCACTGGCTGCTACAGGTGATCTCGGCCTTTTCTGCTCTTGGGTGTTACATCTGGTTGGAAGAGGGCTCTGAGAGGCACAGGAAAACTAGCACTGTGCTGGGCATTGCTGGCACACCACACAGGCAGGACACAGCTGCTACCTAAGTGGGGACGTGAGGCTGTTGTAAGGCAACTGCCTGGTGCACTACTAAGTAGGACAGGCTTTCTGCATACAAAGAGTGCTTGGACTTATGCTAAAGGTAAGTATCTAAGACAGAGGAGCTCTATGATTTACATGGCATTTGTCTCTCTTGCTGTCTCCTCTTTTTCCCAACAGTTCTTTCTTTTCTCCTTTTCCTGCCTTTTCTTTCACAAAGCCTGAGCTGTCCTCCCTTGCCCTTGATCTCGTCAGAATCAATAGGAAGTTGCAGACTTGCAAGAACTTGTAAAAAGCAGTGTATATTTGTTGTCTGTGTTGACTCATTGCCTCAGGAGACCAAACAGAGCAGCAGCAATAAACAAGGAATTATAAGAAACCAGTCATTGTAGTCAACTGCACTAATAATGAACAGGATGGGGCTTTGACCCACCACTTCCTGTTTAGTCACTTTACTAAAGGCGGTTTTAGTCAAATTAGGGGAAAAATTGAACTGTGCCTCCCCAGCGATGAGGCCAAAGTAACTCATGCANTTGCCAAAGTGTATGTAAGGGGAAGAGCTGATGGGGCAGCAGGGAAGGAGCCAGTTCAGATAGCTTTGAGTGTTGGCCAAAAAGAGCAGTAAACTTAGGATAATTGCAACTAGTGTCTCAGCCAGCAGATTTGGCAGTGTGCTGACCAGTCTGGAGATTGACTGGTTTTTGGTGTGTAGATGGATTAGTGTGAATATGCAGGGCGAGAGGACGCAATCCAGGCACGGATGAGGCCATGTGAGCCTCAGTGCCTTGCTGGGCTTTTGCAGCTGCCAAAGTGCCAAGGGCTTGCTGAAAATGGAAAATAGCCCAGAACAGTCATGTCCCGGTAGTAATTGTGAATTACCCCTGGTCCTCTATGGATATGCTTACTAGGAATTAAGTGTCCCTGTGATACGTTAGTGCCTCATAACACAAAGGCATTTGGGGTCTAAATTCTCATCTGAAATCAATGAGATCCTCAACACCTAAAGCCCTTGATACATCTGACCCTTTGTACAGAGTAACAATTGCCAATAAATTTGCATCAGTTGTATCACAGTGTCTTTGTCTGGGTAGTTGAACCCTAGGAGACCATACTGCCTGCCTAAAATGGAGGACTGTTCATCATTAGAGGTCTTCCAAGAGCAGATTATACTTAAGCCCTGTCACAGTGATAGCCTACAACACAGACATGACTGTGCCTTGTGACAGTACCTTTCCAGCCATTTTATTTTCTTTTCTGACAGTTTTTTTTCTTTTTATTTCCTATTACTATCCTTTCTTTCAGTATTATTAATTGAAGTTTCAACAGCAACCCAATAGTAGTGAAAAAGTAGAGGCCATTACCTTTGTTGTAGACGTTGGTGGGGAGCTGGATATCACTGAACGTTGTGTTCACCAGCAGGTTATTGAAGTGTTCGTTTGGCTCCAAAATGAATTCATCTCCAAGCTCCACATAATTGTCATTTTCATCTTTCTCATTAATTAGGAGAGAGTTATAGTAATCAAACTGTTGATGAAGACAACAGAAAAGAAAAAGGCAGCGAGAGAGAATTAGACAGACTATCACTAGTACTACCTGAAAAAACCCCACTCTTTAAAACATAAAAAAGGGAAATCTGGAGAATTCAAGCTTCAAACAGAATAAAGGTGAGCAGCAAACAAGAATTGTTACCAACTGAAAAGTATCAAGCTGCCCAAATGATAGTTTCTACCCAATTTCTTATTGTTAGGTTCCCACATGACTGGAAGCATGATCATAACTGGAAGCAGAAGAGCCACCTGAGATCAAAAGGACAAAGTGGCAAACTCCTGTGGTTCTTCAGAGGCATTTAAGTGACTAGTCAGAAAGATGGAGTGTCTAAGCCTGGCTCCCAGGTTTGCTACAGGGCATGCCAGTGCTGACCTTACTTCCCCTGTCTCTACAGCTGTCACTTGCTAGACTTAACTCCTGATGTACATCCAAGCCAGGATTATCCCCTCACTCTGTCACTCCAAGCAGCAGGCACTTGTCAAAAGCAAAGGATAGAGCAGAAGGTGTTCAAGACAACACAATTTTCCCCTTCCGAAGAGGGATTTAGCATCTCTGGTCACTTTAGTACCTTCAGGACACTCTTCACCCTTGGATAACTTGTTTTTAAGATGTTTTTGTTGACTTTATCTGAGGTTATTTAAGGATTTATGTTCAAGCACCAACAGTACTCCGGAGGTGCAAACTGTGTCTGTGAATAGAGAATCATGTATCTCAACTCACCCATGACCCTTACTGTGAATGCAGATGACCCAACTAGTAAGACTATAATGTGATTCTTAAATAAAGAGGTAGGAGAGGTGAAATTGATAGCTAGCTTGGTTTCAAGAAGTGTTCCTAACGTGGAGAGGCATACTTGCAGGGGTAGCTGGTACTTTGGCAAAGCAGTCTCTGCTTTTACTGCAGACAGGGAACTTCATCAGTTTTCGCTCCAGTTCTCTTCACCAGCAATAATCCCATAGTTTGGCTGCAACAGTTACTAACAGAAAGCCAATTATCCAAATTGCTTGGACAGCACCAAACTTTCACCTAACGGGAAGTCCTGACAAGTGGGTGTCTGCAGAGTAGGGAAAAAATGATGAAAGCTGTTGAGAAAAATGGTGAGAAACTCAGCTCATTGGGATTAACAGTTTGCTGTGGGTATTTGTAACAGCATCCTCCTCATTGCTCATACACACTCAATTTTTAGCTCATTTTCCAGTCAAGTAACCCACAAAGCATTAGCTAGTTTGTACAAACGCATCACATAACGACAATGTTGATGTGCTGTAAATGTAACACCAATAACATCACGAAACCCAGTGTCTTCTCAAATCTTGCCCCTCCTGGAGCCAAAGGGACTAATTTCCTTGGCGTTACTAGGTTTGGGACTTGCCAAGGGAATCTCTCACTCACACCAGTTTCTAGACAATCTGGGTGTTCTGAAGACAAGGAAACTCCTAATCTGTCCTGGAACCTGCAGTGGCTGGTTGCTGCTAGGTCTGCCTTTTGGCTGGTCTCTGGGGATACATGTCATATTTTGTCACAGACCAAGATCAACTTACCTCCAGTGAGGAGTTGTACTCGTGGTTCAGATCTGCATCTTCTGCTGCTTCCACCAACCTCTAATGCAAGCAAAGAGAAAGAAAGATGAGAGGTTGGTGTGGAAAGTGCTCCAGAAGCTCTTCCAGCTGTATCAGCCATTCTTACAGTTAATGAAAAGACACACGGCTGTCTCCTTCACCACAACACAGTCATGGGGCTATAAACTTCCCTCTTTCTCTCCTTTTCTGCTGACCTGTCATTCTGTACTGCAACTTTACAGCTTGGAAGCTTTATTCACAGTTATGTATTGCCAAGTATATTCACACCTACTTACTCCAGAGTCCTGACTAAACCCCTGAGCAATCTTAGCTATCACAGGACATAAACAAACAGAAACATGCCCATTTAGAGAAGCAACAGCCAGAGCTTTAATTTCATTTTCCATGAACCCTTCCAAAAAAACCATGGGAAAGGCATTTCAGACCGAGTCTGATGTCAGTATCTCGTCAAAAGGAAAGGCCTTGTGGGAGTCTTAGTCTGGTATTGTTACTGAGACAAAGACCATGACGATTTCATAAAGGGCTCAGCAATGCTGTGGCCATTTATAAGCTCTTACCATTTATGGAAGGCAATATAATCAACTAGTATTCTCCAGTATGATGCTTCAGGACATAAATTCTCAATTGGTACAGACTGGGAAGGAATCCAGCTAAATATGTACATGTTTTCAGAGTTGCACAATTTGCGACAGTCTCAACAAAACTACTTTTTGCTCTTTCACAAAGGATAAGGCAATCCAAACATTGGAAAATTCTGGCTATGAATTTAATGTTAGAGGCCAAAGTTCTGGGTCTAAATATGCCCACATTTCACTTTGAGACTCAAATGATGTGTTTCTGGATGAGTTTTCCACATTAGACACCTTAAACAGTCAGGGCTCTGTGACTACAGAAATATGCTTTTCATAGTGGGTAAATGTAAGGGAATACGACAAATCTTCAGATGCAAGAAGTAAGAGCGGTCATAATGATTAAGTGCTCTGATCTCCAACACAGCAACAGCTAAAGACCTCTTGACACCTCTTCCATACTTCCCCATGTACACAGCTGGAAACCCAAGCACTTTCCTTGCAGGTAGTGTTCAGGGGGCTGCAGGAATTTTCCTTGAGCCACACACACAGCTAAGACAAGCTACTAGTCTTCGTTGGCCAGAGAGCATTATGCAGGGGTGTACTTCATTTTCACTTGAGAGGATTTTTCTTTTTAAACAACTCTTTTCTCCTAAAAGGGTCTTCATTCCCTCATATTTATTCCTAGACTTTGTTTTTATCTTATTTCCTGCTTCGGGCTGAAGGAGAAGCCAGCATTCCCTTGTCTGAACGCCCACATCCTCCCACCAGTGTCTACTTAAAGCTCAGAGTGAGCAGCCAGCTGCACCAGTAGGCATTTAGTTGGTAAGGAAGTCCTCATACAACCTCTGCGCCCACACACTCTTGGTACAGGCAGGAGGCCTGTATCTATTACTCTGGGGCTGACCGGAGAGGACTTCCTTCCCATAGTCCACATAATCATACCTCAACAGCTTCAACCTTCCTGCGGAGCATGCTTTCCATCTGCTCTGAGAACTTCTTCACCAGCTCCAAGCCATCCACCTCTTTGATCTTCAGAGTTGGCTCCACATCTTTGTACTTCTACCCAAGGGAAAGCAGAAAATCCTGCTGAGCAGGAGGCTCATAAGGAGAGGGGTGAATCTGTTATTGTTAGCCGGGTATTGTCTTTGGTGAAGAAAGACGTGTTGAAAGGACCGGTGTGATTTATCATCTTCTCCCATCTTTGCCTTTCCTCCCTTTTCACCCTATAATCTGGGTGTGTGCAGATCACTGGCCATAACACAAAGCATTTTGACTAAGTAAAAGCAACTGATCCAATTATGAGTTTGTGGGTGTTGGAAACAGCAATGTACCTGAAGCTATTAGTGCCTGCACATGGGAGAGGGAAGCAGAAGGCTGACTTTTGAAAACCTAAAATAGACATTGTGCTTAGCTCCATAATAGCTTTATGTGCATCACAAACGTGAAATTTACTTAAGGCAGAGGGAAGGGCAAGGGAATGGAGCTGGATGCTGGCATTACATTAATTCCTATGTTGTATGTGCTCTGTGGTACTAATGGGAGAGATGTCATGCTAGTGTATGCCCTGTCCTCCCACAGTGCCATCATATCTGTAGGGTAACCTGTTGGGTTTGCAGTAAGGGTCTGCTCAGTACTTAGGTGGGAGACCACCACAGAAAGGTCAGCAAGACAGTTATGATGTTGCTTATCCAACAGGCATGAGGGTGCTTTAGGCCAAGAGCACACAGAGGCAATTCGCAGAAGATAGGACTTAAGAGCATGGCTACTTAGTGTTGCCTCCACTGGCAGAGATGCCATAAAGAGGAGGATCTGGATCTGCTTTAGAGATAACCAGTTTCTTCTGGCCATGTTTCATATAATCTAGGCATTAAAAACCCAAGAGTACTCCCAAACTGGGTAACTAATCTGCCTCCCTAAATCTGCCCTTTCAAAACTGGACACAATGCTTTTTATTTCTCCCTTTCAGAAAATCAAAAGCTAACAGATAGGCAGAAAGAGTAAAAAAACCCCAACCAATAACTGCAAAAAGACGGAATATGATTAACCTATTTCAGAAAAGACAGAAGCTTATCTCCCCAGCAGTGTGGAAGCAGAAAGGCAACTGATTGAATTTCTCTGGTCCCTGATCATCATTTCTCTCTGCAGTTTATACACGACCCATTCATTTTTTGTGTTGTATTAGCACCATAGCAGCAAGCTCAGCCAGGACTGGACTTCTTGTGCTGGTACAAAATGAAGTGGTAAAAAAGGGTAAGGGGATTGCAGGGGCTATAGTAGCACTATTGACTTAAAAGTGTGGAGAGAAGGACTTCACACATCTTTAGGGTGAACAGCAGAGCTCCTTTTGTTCAAGAAGCTCATTGACTATCCCAGAGGGCAACTGAGCCCAGGCAGAGTGAAAAAATGCCTTGAGGATGGGGCAGGCTGAGGATGTCAGACAGAAATAGCAGCAGCATCCAGCCTGCAGCAGGCATGGCAGGGAGGCTGCTCGCTCTGTCTGGCATGATTAACAGCAAGGGTTTTACTGGATTAAAATTGCCAGGCCTTGCATCCCCTCTGCTGCGGCTGTGTAGCTGGGACGGGCGGGGGGAGGAGGATGAGGTCAGGTCGAGCATGAAGGTTAGCGTAACCATGCTGCTGAAAGAGGCATGTGCAACAACAACCCCCTGACTGAGGTCCCTGGCTGCTGCTGAGACCACAGCACACATCCCAGCTGGTGCCTGTCCCATTTAGATCCATGTCATGGTTTCAACAGGAGTGAAGTGATCTCTGCCAGGCTAGGGTTTAATCAGGCCCTCCTCGGGGGGAGGAGGGTAATCTCTCCTGGGAAAGCTAGTGAAGGGGGGGACCACACTAGCGCAGGCAAGCACGCGCTTTACAAAGTGACCTGCTATCGGTCACCTTGGGTCACATCTTCAATTAAAAAGAACAGGGCTCTTTACCTCTATTTTTTTAATTGTGCTTTTGACATATTGACAAGTAGATGTTAGAATGATGAAGGTAATCATGAGCAATCATGAACAGTCTGCTAATATCATATACATCTCAGCTCTGGGAACTAGCTAGAGCTGAGAAGACAAAAAAACCCAATGCCAAAACCCACCACTTTCTTCAAAGTTTCAGTTGGTTGCAAGGACTACACCAGGTTTGAGCTCAGATTCCCTTTGAGGTTTTTTTCCTACAAACAATCCAGCAAACCATATTGTATCTGTATTCCTGCCACTAAAATCTCCTGCTATTAACAAGTATTGACCACAAGAGTTCCAAAAGGTGGGCGATGGAGTAGTGCCTGCGAATTCAATATGCTTACAAGACACTGCGGCTGAAAGTACACAGCAAATGTCAACACTAATGCTTGCAGTCAACAAAGATTAGCCTGAACAACCTGACTTTAGGGTTCAGGTTATTGGACAATTATTATTTACAGGTCAGGAATCAGCTACAGGCTTGGGAGAACTGGCTGAAAGGATCTGATGTTGAAAGGAGGGGCAAGAACTTAACTCTGATCTAACAGAAGATCTTTTCATATTCACCTAGTACTTAGTATTCCCTTAAAACAGCAGGAGAATTTCATTAAGATTCTCCTTCTGCAGTGATGGGGGTGGTAGTTTAAAAGTGAAATATCCAGGATTCAGTATCCAAAGTTTTATCTGTGAACAGAGATATGTCACCAAATATATTTTCTTGTTCCCACTTCTAGGAAATTTAGCCCATTAAAGAACTCAGTGTTGCATTGTTTACTGCTAGCGAAACTATATTAAGAGTGTGAAAGACATTCCCTTCATCTTCACCCAGGAAAATGTCTTGACTGAACTTCTTCAATTTCTGTTCTTTGCCTATGTAGTTTTCTGTAGTGCTTTCTAGTAATTACATAGCTGGAGCTAAGCCCTGCTATCCTCTCACAGCCCTATCCACCGGGGAAGGCAACTGGCACCGCAGCTACAGAAAGAAGCAGGAGGAAACACTTATGATGCATTGTTAGCATAGTAAAGAAGCTATGTATTTGGCCTGCTGAAGTTGATGGTGTTTCTGTCACTCAGAGGCAAGCCCTGAGAAGCCCAGAACCATCATGGTATCCTCCTGGCACTGCTGCTGTTGGTGACCACAGGCCTTTGGTCTCTGCCTGGCCGGCTGCAGCAGCAGGACTGTGGCAAAGAGACCTAATAAGCCGCAGGTTCAATCTTGCTGTTCCTTAGCTCCAGGAGATGCTACTGCCCTTCCCCTGCTCAGCCTTTCACATTGTGTCTTTACTCCAGTTGTATCGCCCTCAGCTGTCCTAGACCCCAGCCAGCGTTTTAATACAGATCCATCTCTCTCATCCAGGTTCAAGTGCACAAGCTTATCTTATCCTCTGCTGCTTACCAGTCAAAATAATACAATGAATGCTTCAGCTATCAAACCAAAGCCACTTTTTAGCTTTTGCTACCTCTGTGAGGTTTGATTTGATGACATCCTGACTGCTTGGGACAAGAGAGACACCTGGGGCCCTTCTCAAAGATCTCTGGTGAGAACCTGCCCTTATTGATTCAGGAGATGTCTACTGGCTCACCAAGCCTTTGGGAACAATAAAGCCTGGTAAGTAATTGATAATTTGGGTTTCCAACATGTTAGCATTCTTCTGGGGGAAACAAAAAAAACTTCAATGAAAACCAAACTCAAAACCACAAAAGGAAGTTTATGCTAAAGAGAAGATTTACATGTAAAACATTCACTAACTGAACAATTATGGGTCTCAAAGCACCAACAAGCTAGTTACTTCAAGCCTATTAGGCACAAAGAAGACGAAGTAAAACATGAAAGGTGCTTTTATCTCTCAGTTTGCATTTCCTCAAAGGCAAAATGCCCATCAACTTAAAAAAGCACCAAGAAAAGAATTGTCTGGGCCTCTACACTATGCTCCCCACCCTTCTGCTGGTCTGCACCTACTCACACACAGAAAAATATTTCATGTGAAAAGAGGCTATGGCTCAAGAAAGATAAAGGTATCTGGGGCGCACTCTTTGGATTTCCAGACTTCAGCACATTTGGCTCTCCAGGCCTGACTTGCCCACAACGTGCACCAGTGTGGTGGTCTACTTAAACCTGTTTGGTGTCTGCCAAGGTGCATCTCATGGGGCATGAAATTGTTGCATATTAGTAAAAATACATAAATAATAAATCTGTGTTCTCTTGAAGTTGTCCTTCTGCAGTGCCCTATGTCTCAGGAGTGCAGAGGAAGTCCTCCAGGATTGTCTCGGCTTTGAGGTGCTGATTTGTGAGAAGGTGCATGACTCAGTGCTTGCTAAAAAAAAATGGAGACTGAGGGAAGGGCTGAAGAAGCAGGTGCTGGTTGATCCTCACCTATTTCTCTAGTCCCAGGGAAATACGGGGAAATGAAACAGCTCAAGAAGTGGGAATTGAGGGTTGAAAGGCAAACCTGAGCCATTTAAACTGTTTAAGTAAAGTTAGAACAGTGCATACATTCAGGAGATAAATCTGCTGGAGTGTTTACAGAGCAAGGCTAGATCAAGCTCATCTGTACCCCTTGTTGGAAGTGGCGAGTGTGACTCACTGAAGGACATTTTCCTCCTGAGTCACAGGTGACGCTGTGCCCCACTTAGGGGTGTACAGAAATTGGTCAAAGCATTATCAGTCTGTGCTGCATCCAAGCCTCAAAACACTCAAGAACAAACCAGGCACCTCCCGCTCTCCAAGAATAAAACCGTGTGGATGTGAACTTGGGAAGGGAAGTGCGATTATTTCATAAGGCTCTCAGATCACCAGGAAAATATAACTCTGCCTTGAGTCCTCTTGACATGAATGCTGGATTGTATTTGGTTACATTGAGGCTTTTTCATCAGAAAATACTTTTATTTGCTTCCAGTGAATTACATTGAAAGCTGATGATTCTGTGATCAGATAGAGTTCTGAATTTTTGTTCAAGATTTGATTGCTGTGACTGTCATTTTTAGTGGTACTATACTAGTATCTACAGGTCTGTCATAACTCCTATCCCAAAGAGATCAAGATCCCAAGAGACAAAACACATAGTATGGACAAAGGGAGGTGTAATGATCTGGTGCAACATCTCCAGAAGGCCAGCACAGCACTGCTGTCTTGACACCCACCTCAGTGCTTCATCTGTGATCCTTGGCCTCCATTATTAACTTTCACAATGCTGGTATTTTCAAGCTAATGCCTGTTTTCCTTAGTCCCACTGACTTTTGGACTTTAAGGAACATGAGCTCCTTTAATCTGTTAGTAGAAATAGCTACAGAAGCAGTGCAAGCTGGCTGTGTTGAAGCATCGGACAGATACCTATCAAATAACCCCAAACTATATCTTCTACCCACTGGAGCTCCAGAATCCACCAGAGATGCCTTAGCATGACACTTCATCTCTGGTAATGATCACATGGAAACCCCACAGAGGAATAGCAGTTTTGATGATGCTTCTGCATTGCCTAAGAGCCAAATTTTTGCCTACATCTATAACCCACCAGAGCTGCCTCACAATTAGTGCATGAAGTACCTATATCAGTACTGACAGTTTTTTATTGCATGGTGGCACGTTCCTCCTAAGAAGAGCTGAGGATCAGTATAGACCTTTGCGATGGATGCTGAAGGCCTTTCTTTGCCAAGCCTAGCAAACACGAGATTGCAGGAGTTGCTCCCTTATTCCAGACAGAAAGCACCACTGTAAGAACAGGTAAACAGAGGGCTCAGCAGCAAGGCAAACGGTATCTAGGTCCCTTTTTGCAGTGGGATAAGGTGTTATTACTAATACGAGGCCAGAAATCAGACACCTAGAAGGCCTAAGAGGCAACGCGTGGCTTGTTGAAGAGAAGAATTAGAAAAAAGAGTAAAGAAAACGAACTGTATGGCCACATGAGGTGAAGAGGGGACTGCATCCCTTTATACACACTCCGCAGCCACCAGGCTCCCTGAGCAGTGCTTGGGAGGTTCTGAACCATACAACCCTGCTGCTGCAGTGCATTGTTCACCAAAGCTGAAAGAGGAGCAGCCTTTCACTTCTGATTTCAGGAATCAAGGTAACAGGGTAACTTTTCTACAGCTGCAAGTAGTACCACTTATTTAAAGCCCCTGGAACTACGCCCTTTAATGCTGGCAGAGCGTTTAGTACAACAGGTCTGTTGTTTGGTGACCAAGCCAAGCAGAGCTCTGCAACTCTGGAAAAATCACAAACTTCCAGGGCACCAACCTCAGATACCCTATCCAAAGTACAATTTTAGAGGCAGAGTTCAAAGAATTGATGAAAGAAGACAGATGAGGAAGAAGAAACAAGAGTGTCATCTGGAGAGCTGCAGGAGGCGATGATGGGGCAGGTGACAATGAGTAGGTGAGTAACAAGCAGGACAGTGACTGATATGCACTTAGGAAGAGCAGGGTGAAGGGTCAATATGGAAGGGTATACAATGATCATCAAAGGGGAAACATGAGGAGTACTGTTAAAAAGTACTTTTTAAAAATGGGACAATTTAGGTGGTGTTGGGTCATGGCTAATGAAAGCAGGAAAGGCATTAGATAGATCCCCTTCTCCAGTCCGTGGAGAATGGCTGCAGGGCATCACTCTACTTATGGGTATGAACCTGCATGGTTCTGAAAGTTAGCTGCAGACTTGTGCATTTTGCTTTCTTCCACCACAGGGGAAACTTTGGAGGGCTACATGGGGAGATGATGCAAAGCCAAGGGAACCCTCACAGCTTTTGCCTACCTTCTGCAACAGGAGAGAGCCTGAATACTTCGTCATGATGGAGTACAGCTCCCCACCGAAGGCATCTGCCCAAGACTTCACCCTAAAAAGAGGGAAAAAAAAGGAAAATCAGTGTTAATAATTCAAAGTCAGCAGAACTGCTTACTTCTTCAGACAAGGAAACTCCATCTTCCAGATTATAAACACCCTTCCACAACTCCACACCCCCAGCTACTATAGCGACAGTGCTTTCTCCCCAGATTGCCATCAAACAGTAAGGAGGCAAGCGCTGCTCATGAAAATTCTGCCCAGGACATTGGTAAGCAAGGAGAGATAATGAATTCTACTGGTCTCTGTTACTACATTTTGATTCAGAGTGAAATTTGTCTCACCAAACTCAAGAGGTGCAAAAGGCGTACATCTAGTCTTAGATATCATCTGGTTTCCTCCTATTAGCAAAGTTAAATAAATAGCTCTTTGTAGACACCTATTTGTCTTCACTGATTGCAGACAGAGCCTGGAGTGAAGGGCTAGACACCTGATGTCAAGACTGCTGAAGAGAAATAAGTATCAGACCTAAAAGATGGTGTCAAGATTCACCCCTCGGATTCAGTTCCTAGAGCTGCGTGGGGCAGAGACTAACGAGCCAGATGAATTCACTGCTCTCAGTGGAGATACTACAGCTTAATAATGCCAGAGTAGATTATGCACCTCATCAATGTAAAACACCATTCACATTTATACCATCCTGTAAATAATTGATGATAGCAATACCACATGGAGAACATAAGGATGTTGAAAAGCAGCCTGAATATCAAGCCATCCAAATCAAAATAGATGGTTCTCATAATTGACAGAACACTTCATCAGAAATCTGTTACATGATTCACATTAGGCAGTTCCACCTACATGCAGTTCCTTCAACAAGGATTCACTTAGGAGAGATTTATCTAATGGAATAAATAGCCTTCTCCACTTACCTAAATACACTACTTACTTATGTGGTGCAGAGTCTTACCTATGGCTTCTAGTAGATTTCTTCCAGTTCTAAACAGAACTTAAGCTCAGGGTCTGGTTTCCCAGTGCATTGCACCACCTTCATGGCAGAATAATACGCTAAGTTTGAGATGAGCTCTGGAGTAAAGCCAACACAGCAATGGTGGAATAATCACAACAGCTAACTTTAGCCTAGGAAAGCCTGTTTAGGCTCCCCTCGTGTAAACAGAGGTACATAGGGGATACTATAGGGGATGATTTGGAGCATACACAAGGCTTCTTCTCCTCTGAACTACACCTCTCTCCCCACCTATAAGAATCAAACAAGGAGAGAGTGAATGCCCTTTATAACCACTCCTTAATTGGCAGCGAGACCCTAATTTTTAACCACTGAGTGTGATCTAGCACCAGCTGAAGTCAATAAGAAAATAAGAACAAGATTTTTTTCTTTCCGTTTCTTTTTTTTTTTTTTTTGGCATTGTGCTCTGCATCTTATTTTAACAGCCAGAAGTTTTATGTCTTCATTCCATTCTTAAAGAAAAAAAAAAGGATATTTATTGCCCCATATCAGTTATTCTAGCAAGCCTAGAATACAAGAGGAAATCAGAAACAGGGTCCCGATGGGATGCTTTTCTGTTTGTTGTAGTGACTAATGCATTCCCTGAGGTATGAGGATCTCTGAATCGACATTTAACTCATACATATGTATGAGATGCTTTGTAATGATATTAACTAATATTCTTCTGTCTCCCCACCTCTTACTGTAGAAAGAGAGAACATAAACATGAAGTTTGGGATAGTTATTTTAGCAGGGAGGCTCATTTTTACCCAATCTCCCCCCCCCCCCCCACACGAGATAC
>WEIS01080623.1:37616-58690 GCA_013389965.1 Todus mexicanus
CCCCCCCCAAATGAGATGCATGCAATTCTGGCCTTTTTGTTTTGTGTTGTGTCTGTGGCCATGTCTATGCCCCTACTCCTTCCAACCTTGATCATTTTTCAACCCAGCAGAGCGGAAGAATCTATTATATTAAATTCTGAGTAGTGGGTGCAGTTGGGCAGCTTCAGCAGAAAGATGCCATTATTGAGGTAAAAGGTCTGCAATACAAGCTTGGCAACTATCAGTCAGCAGAGAAGCCAGTCACAGTCATGGGTTCCTAGAAGACACAGCCCAGCTGGTCATGGGTCTGCTTGTTTGTGAAGTTCTTAACTCCACTGTAACTTGAGATTCTCTGCTTTCATGAAAGCAGGAAAAGCGAAGGTGTATTATCAGCTCTTGAGGCTGTGGCAAAAGAAACCCAAACGCATGAACGTTGAAACTTCCAGTAACAGAAGAATTTGAAGTAAAAAAAGTCGGAGTTTGTGCAATTTCACAGTTTCTTAGTGGGCATCCTATGTGTGGGACACAGCCTGGGAGGGCTCTCCTGGCCCACTTCCGAGCTGCCAGTCTTGCTCAGGGACTGGTATTTCTGCTGGTCTCAAAGCGGAGGAGGATGGAGGCACAAAGGCAGAGGGGGAGCAGAGAGAGGGCCAGAGACTGGCATCTTTGGAGCCTGGTTGGTAAGTTAGGGGACACAGAAGAATGAGAGGGCACAAAGGTCCTGAAGCCCTGTGTGACAGGGCTGAAGAGTGGGTAATTTAAAATATGCAGTGGCATTTCATGGAAGTTGAGAAGGAGGCAAGTGAAGAGTCAGAAATACACTGGCATTCACATATTTAAAAGAAAATTATTTGCCAGTAGAGTGACCTTAGGTTACTGGGAAATTCAGGGCAGTCTGCTGAATTTAAATAGGTTTCCTTAGGTTTTTTCGTAAACAAGTGAGAGAAAAGGTCAGTCTGAAATTCATTATATTGGAGAGAAATTTCATCTAAGGCTACTGGTTCCATGAACTCAGGAGCAGATATATAGAAACTGTAGGGGTAGCCTAAAGGGATGATACTGTGAGGCTGATCTTCACCTCTCTCACCACCATTTCTTGATGTTTCTGGTACTCCAAGAGGCAAAGGTTGAGCAGCCAGTCCCACATCCTCACCTTCCTTATAGCTGCAAGCACTCCTGCCTGTGCCATGGCCAGCTGATAAGCAGAGCAGTGGACAGAAGGAAAGGGGAGGTGGTTTCCGTAATGAACTTTCACCCCCAAAGTATTGCTAGTAACTGATCAAGCAGATTTTTGCACTGCTGGATTTGAAGCTGAGTGAGCTTTGCAAAGATGTGAATAAGCTGGTGATGAACTGAGCATGGCGCAGTAAAGCCAGGCATAACTTGGGTAGCATCACAGGCCAATTTAGCCTTGTGACACTTAGCTGTGATTGAACACAGCTGGTGTTTAAAAGTCTTTGGTTTCGTGTCCCCAAAATGTCCCTGTGTAATCCATGGAGCAGATCCATTTTTTTGTTGATTTACACACTTTGGTCCTCTTGCCAATGTGTTTCTTCTTCTGAAATGTCATTCGAAAAGGGCAACTTTTGTGTTTTAGTTAAATTCATGAGTTGATTTGAAACAATTTGAAACACCAGGGATTAATCCAGCTGTTTGTCTGGTTTTGATACCAGTGGAGAAAAGCCCTTTTTCTATTGTTTATTCTTCATTCTTGTACATGAATAAGTTCCAAATTGTGCAAAGTGATGTAACTCTTTTCTCACTACTAAAGGGCTATCACATTATAACCAAACACAACAGAAAAGGATTTGGTCAGAGATTGCCTGCCTGTAATCCCTGCATTTGTATTCAGTGGCAAAAACAGCAGAAAGGACGGGCTAGGTGCTTAATGCCATAGATTTGCAGGCCAAAAGGTATTTCCATGTAGTATGTACCCTGGACATGGAAACTTGATTTTTGTTTTGTGTGGTTTGAAAGGATCAGAAGTTGGACCTTATTCTGTGAAACCTGAGTCTTTTTTGTGAAACCCAAATCAGAAGCACTTTGCTGAGGAAGAGCTTGACAGTGCAGCCAAGAATAAAATTGATGACAAAATTTCCTGAGACTCCCCTCTGATTAAGTCAGCGTAACTCTTGGGAATCATGTGGGCTGTATTGGCAAGCGCATCTGCAAGGGTCTTATTGGCAATTTTGGAATACAAAACATTTTCTCAATCTCAGAAAAGGTCTTGAGCTGACTTTGGTTGGTTTATCAGACATATCTCCTCCTGAAACTGGGTGGCAATGTTGTGTCCTCTCCAGACCTACCCTCTATCCTGCATAGACAGACCTATCCCAGCTCCAGAGAAGCTGCCCCACAACAACTTTTACCAAGCAGTGCTGACATTTTTAATCCTTAAAGGATTTAACTTGCCTAAATCAGCTTAACAAGGTGAAGTTTCTATAAACTGGGTTTACTGAGAGCTGTTAGCCTCCTGGTGGGCTGCTGGGGCCAGCTGCACTGCTGGTGGGGAGCTTTCCAGCAGCAGCCGAGCCAGAGGAGCTGCTCGTGCGCACGAACACGCACGTGGGCGCGGGTGCCCTGCAAACCCACATCCAAAAAAGTGCATCAAGATTCTTTGCATGTACATTAGCACCTGGACCCAACTTAGCACATACATAAAACATAGAATCATAGAATCATTTTGGTTGGAAAAGACCACCATTTACCTAACACATGGCTGTTTATGCTTTGTATTGCAGCTCAGTTTTTCATTCCTATGCTCCAGAGCCCTGGGAAGGTCTATTATACCCTTTGGAGTGTGATGGAGTAAGAATAAGCAAGAAAAGCTACTGTGGCCTCTTTCCTCTGCTTAGCCTCCCCTCACTAACATCCCCTGACATCTGCACACGAGTAAAAGTGTGTGTGTTACCCAGGCTGCATATCTGCACGTGAAGGCTTTTTTCCATCCATCAGCATACCAGATCGACACAAGGAATCAGAGCTTTGGCGCTGAAAACCTTGCACTCTGTGATCTGGATCTCATGTGTGTCAAAGAGGCACGTCTTCACCCAAACACTCCATGTGTATGCCTCCCATGGCCAGATCCTGACCAGTGCTTTGCATCTCTGTGGTGTCCCCAGCAGAGTGCAAACAAACAGTGTCTGCTGGGAATGCTCTGCTAAACTAGGGAGCTGCTAAACTGAGGTCGCTTACATCTGCCTCCATGGCTGAATTTCCACAAGTTACACCAACAGTGAGGTTTTATGAACATGTCTTTAAACTGATTTTGCCCTCTGTAGCCCAGTGCATTAAGCAGAGCATTAATAGATGTCAAGGTGCTTAACTAAAGCAGATGAGTATCACTGCTCTGCTTGACAAATGGGGAAAATGAGACATTGCAGCCGTGCTAGATCTGGGAACTACATTTGCGGTTCCTGTGCCTGTGTCCTCTCCCAGGAGCCATTGCCATCATCATAAGGAAACATTGCCCCCCTTGCAGCAACATGCCCCTCCAGAGGATCCTGCACCTGCAGTGCCTGCTGCCACCAGGGAGGCACTCCCACCTGCCTGCCCATGCCCATGGCGTTGCCCACTCTATGCTAGCAATGTCCCACATCAGAGAGAGGGAAACACTTACGTCTCCAGCGGGATCTTCGTCTGGGCCCTGGCAGAAGGCAGGAGGCAGAAGAGCCAGAGCATCATCCACGCGATGGCCCAGGGCCCCATCCTCCACATGCCAACCATCAGCAAGGGGACCGGCCGGCGGGATGCGGGGGTTCCCCGCCCTTCCTGCTGCCCCGAGGGGGGTCCCACGCAGCCTCTGCCATCCTGCTGGGCTGAGTGCCCTGCCGCTGCGGGGCTGAGCCCCGGGGTGACCCCGGCTGCCTCTGCCCTGGGAACGTCAGTCTTGCTACTGGGCGCCGTCAGTGGTCTCTGGGGCGAGATGGATAGCCAAAAACTCACTGGGGACCCTTGTCAGTGGGTTCCCACGGGTGCGGTGTGTCTCTGTGGCCCGAGGAGCAGTCACGCCAGGAGGGAGCTCTGTGCTGGGAGCTGCAGCAGCTACGTAATCCCCCGCCAGCCCCTTAATCCCCTCGCCAAGCAGCAGCAGCCGCAGATTTAGGGAAGTGGAGTGGGATAAAATCACCCAGGATTACTCTGATTCCTGAAGACGGGACTCAGCTTCTCCAGCCAGAGGTCAGGCTGTGCCTGCTTTAAAGGGATAGCATTCACACCCCCCAAAAAACCCCCCTGACCTTTGATCTCTCTCCATCAGGGCCTCCCTGTTGCACCACAGGATGCTGGTGGGTTGCTCCAGCAGGTCTCCCCAGCACTGTCTCCTACCCACCAAGGACCTGAGATTGTGACTAGGAGGGCGAGATGCATGGTGGGCTCCTGCATGCACCAGTTGATACATGTGGTGCTGCTGCTTGGTGCTGAGGTTTGCACAGGACTGACGAGACTGGGCAGAACCAGTGCCTTGGTAGCATCCAGTGCAGGTCCTATTGAGACATTTGTCCTTCAAGTCATGTCTGGGGACCTCACACAGGCAAGAAGAGAGGAGGGAAAAAGGGCAGCAGGAAGCAAAAATGGCATGAAAAAAAAGACCTCTGTCAGATTTAATTGATCTCCTCCTAATGTAAGTGATTATTTATTAATAGTTGAACCTCTCTGTTTGGGCAACATTCAATTGAGATTGCCAGACCCTCATCTGTGTCTGGAGAGCAATGAATCAAAGGAACCCAATGGCTGAATTTGATGAATAGCAGCAAGTAGCAAACTACACGCTCAAATGAGGGGCATGCTATATAAGCTCATTATTGTCATGAGAAGTATGAATTATAAATAACTACAGATACGGCAGCAGAAAATTATAAATGACTAGAGCGACCTGTTGCACAGCTTGGCTCTATGGCTACGAATTAACCCATTTATTAGAGTATCTTGCAATCATCTTTTGCACCTAAATGGCTTATTGAATATAAAATGCAAAGCCATGCTAGATCATCAGGTTTCTCGTAAGGATGTGGAGGGGAAAACTGGTTGTCAAAGCACTGAATTAAAACTAAAGCACATATTATGGATGTGCTAGTGACTGCAGCATTGGTGCCGCACATCAAGTGGGATAATAAAAGTGGCAGACGAAATACAGAGAAGGGAATAAAACCATGAAATGTAAAATAGAGGCTAAATTGTATGATGAAGAGGCTGAAAGCCTGGGGTGAGCAATTAAGTAATTACAGAAAAAACTCACCTCAGGATAGGATGGTTTTGTCATTTATTACAATCTTTACTCCAGACTATCTTTTCTTTTGGAAGTTACGATCTTCACACAGAGGTTGTGGGCCTGAGGGGCAGAAATTTCCAGATGATGTTCTGAAGTCTGAGCAAAGGGTTACACTAGAAGGTTGAAGTGGTTCTTTCTGACCTTAAAATCTACAGAAAAATCAATTTCTACACAGACATACTCTGGAGACAGTACCTTCAGGGTACCACATAGCTCTACAGCAAAGGCCATATTCAGCATGTGGAGGCAACAGAGCAGATCTGGATCTTGGTAATGCATTTCTCAAGGGGTCAAAAAGTGCTATGGGGATCCTTGCCCCCAAAAGGGTACATATAGATTTGAATGGTTCCAGGGGAAATCTGGAGATGAGGATAGAACAAAGAAGTCTTCCTCCCAGAAGTGCTCATTGCAGAGAAGGGGTGCAGTGAGTTGTCTGTGGGAACAGAAGGAGCTGATTGCCCTTCCCCTGACTCTGGCCTCATGCTGCTGGGACTGGGGACCACAGAGCTGGGCTTCCTCTGCCTCCTCCTTCCTCTGTAGGCTAAAAAGAGGAGAAGGTTGCTCTCAGAGGAGCTAGGAAGACTGACCTTCAAGGTCTCATTTCTCAGTGTTTACCAGGATTAGAAAGGAGGGATAGCGTCCAGGGTGGCAGGATTCCCTGTCTCTTTTCTCTTTGGGGAACAGATGGTAAAAATTCATGTTCTGAAAAAAATCTAAAATGTGATCTATAGGCAGGAGAATCAACATTTTAGATAGCTTTTTTTCTCCACTTTGCAAGGAGACATATCTATTAGTTATTGTGAGTGATTTTTGCAGGATCTTTTTGCTATCCTTTCCAGCCACTATCTACTATTTGCAGCTGAGACCTATTTTAATCCAGATGGGTTCTGGTGAGACCCCTTGTCTGGGTGTGTTTGAAAACCCCTGAACTACTGATAGAAAGGGCAATGAGACACAGCAGCATGATGAACCAGGAGATCCAGATCCCTTTATTTGGATTTATCTCATTTACTGGATATATCTCACTTAACCCCTTAATGATCTGAAGTTGCAAGGGAGTGAGATTTGAAGATGAAATGAAAATAGCATAGAAACTGGAAAACCCCAGGTGACTAGAGAGTCCTTCCTTAATGGGATTAGTGTGCAAGCAGTTACTTCTGCAGAGCTCAGCCACCACTGTAAGCATAGTTGGAGCACAGGGAGGAGATAAACAACGGCAGAGTCTGACTAAGGGAAAAGAAAATTAATCCAATGAGAAAGAACAAAAGCAAACACATAACAAGGAGTGTGAATTTAAAGCTGTAAGATACATGGGGTGAGCAAGCAAAGCAAATTAGAGCTAAATTTCCAAAACCATGGGCAATAAAAAAATGCCAGTGTGATTTTGTGCTGTATTCACAGGCAGGCAGGAGGAAGATTTACCAGCTCTATTCATTTCTGTTTTTTCTAGAAACTGAGTTCAGTTTGGATTATCTTGTTATGAGAAGATACTGGCAAATGTCAAGGCCAGCCAAAGAACAAATATCATCACAACACTGGCGTAAGCAGTGTATGAGAAGCATTTATTAAAGACAGTAGAAATCTCATTTGTTTAATGCATTCATGTGGTGGCCCTGCCCTGGAAATGTCTGAGTGGGCTAACATGTAGTCTTACAGATGGATAAGTACAAGGAGAAGGGGGCAAAATTAAGAAAGGGAAACTCTGCTCTGAGCATCAGAGAAAGCTGATTAGAAAGACGTGCCAGGCACGGTGCATCTAGCAGCCAAATGTCTCCTTGTTAGAAAGTCAGCTGGAACAGGGGATACGGCGGCAACCCTGAAGACAGCAAAGAGGGAAGTATGCAGCTTCATGAAGAGTGGATGGGACAGTGTCCCAGCCTCCTCAGATATCAGGCTCATTGTGATACTATTCTTGTTGCCAGGAGGTTTATCGGGCTGAAGCAGTTCACCAGAGACACTTCCCCATAGCTCCCAGCTGGCCGATGCTGTGAGGCAGGGATGCTGCCTCCTATTTTCTGCGTACTCTGGAGTAGTGTCTCAGGGTCCTTTTTGCACTATAGATATCAGGACTATGGAAGAGCCTGCAAGAGATCAGCACTGACTTGTTTTTCATTCTGGAGACACTGGGATCTTGCTGTGTGCCTGCCACCACTGCATACCTCAAAGCAAGTCTTTGCTCCATCATGATCCTGAACTTAAAACATCTGGGACATAATCACTTAATAAGATTAATTTGCTTTGATTTTGAATAACTTAAAACAAGGCATGATGGGAATAAACTCTGCAGTCTTGTTCACAGCAGATGCATTTATCTGAGATCATAATCTTGTGCTTCTCATTATCTCTTGGCAGGACTCCTTAGATAAGTATCTGGGTACAAAAGCTCCTTTCTATCCTGGTCAAACATTCTGCTTATGAAACCACTCTCTCAACAGTATTTGAGCTTGTGTCCTGTTCGGGAAATATGAGGACGATGCCTCTGGCCTTGGGATGGTTTGGAAAGCAGTCATGCAGTGTTTCGCCGTACTAGAGAATCCGATCTCCCTGTCCCAGCAGCTGCCAGCAGACCCTTGCCAGAAGCAGTGATGGAAAAGCACTTTTAGTTGTGGTTTTACTCGCTGGTCATGCAAATGTCTTCTGATCAGGTTTCAGTTCTGTGGAGACTTAGCACTCACAAGCTGAGTTTGCAGACGTGTGGATTTAAGAGCTGAGCAGGGTGGAGGAAGAGGGTTGCAGGCTCGCTTCTGCATCGGTGCTGATGCTGCAGGCAGGCTCTGGGATGGGGGCTCGGGAAGTATCCCTTCGGCTAAGCCCTGCCCTCCCTCCCCATTTGGTCACATCAGGGCCTGTGCAATCCCAGGTGAGCTCTGGGAAGCTGCAATGCAACAGGGAGAAACTCTTTGGTCTAGGACTGAGTTGGGCATGTGACTGGCAGTGTGGCTGGAACTTGGAAGGTTGGCACTGGTGAGACCGAAAAGATCCGCAGCTCTGGGTGGTGCTGGGTGAACACAGCCTCTTTGAGTGCCCCTTTTTCACTGCAGCCATTGTGGGAAAATGATAACTCACTCCCAAGAGTGTTTTGGGTTAAATTAGCTGCCTTTAACATCACCTGGGTGCAGGGGAAATGCTTGATACTGTCCAAAGCTGTGTATGAAATGGTTATTCTTACATCAGAGATCAGGCTGATGAGTGCCAGTGGTCATAAGGAGGCCCTAATATAACTCCTGTGTACTGTGGGAATACTGCTAACACCTGATATGGATACATGATACCTCACTAGGATCTCTGTGGAGCAGGATAGATTCAGCCCATTCAGCTTCAGTGTAACATAGGGGGGATATGTAGGGGCATATACAGGTGCTCCTACTGACATGTAGGCAGCTATCACACCACTGACTTTCTACATTTCAGGTTGCCTCAGAGACAGTGAATAATGGATGAATATCTGGCCTGTAGAGCATAATCAGACGTCAGCAGGTTGGCTCGGACCAAACATGTCCTTCTAGACCCCCATTCCGCCTGGGTGTTCTCTAAATATCTGCCTGCAGACCCATTCATCTGCAAACCACACTCTCCCCATTGTTTACAGAAGCAGCCACATAGGTGTCATATTAATTAATGCCTTTGGCTGCTTACTTTGCCTTTTTTCCTTTTTATTTTTCCCCACAGCTCCACTCTAAATTTAGACTTATTTAAATACCCCATGATGAAATGAGCATTTTTATTATTTTTTTTTTCTAGCAGTATTTTAAACTCTCATCAGGCACAATGTTCTGAGCAGCAGGAAATTTAGGGCACAGAGGGAGACATCAGGGGAGAGCAGAATGCACAATGCATGGGAAACAAGGAGCACTGAAGCATCTTCACGCCATCTCTGAAGACAAAGCAAGAAAAATAAGAAAGAATAAAGAAAAAGGAAAAAGAAAAGTAAGTGAAAGCAGATGCTCAGTTTGGGGGAGCTGTGAGCAGAATTCAGCTTTCTTGGGTGCTGTCAAAAAAGCATCCACAGTGAAAGTTAACTTTATCCTTATCTCTCCACTGCCAAAGGGTTAAACTTAATCTTTTCCATTTCAAGTCCACACGAACTGAAGGAACTTGATTAAGAGGAAGGGAAACCCTATTTCAAAAGAGATTAAAGACTTCTGTGATAAAGTGGCTGCACTAGAACAGCTTTTTCGAGAAAGGAGGCTTTGCTTCACGGGGAGCTCCAGGAACTGTGGTGCGTCAAGTGACTAAATAAACGAATGCCACTTATTCTGCTAATCTCCACAGCTGCAAAGACACTTGACTCAGTGCACATCTAGCAACATCATTTATGTTGCCAAATCCTTCATATTAAATGCATGATGCAATGACCCTATTCAGAGCACAGGCTACAAATACCTCCTTTTCTCTACTCACTGCCTTAATAAGGATTCAGGATTTTGCAAGGTTATCAGGATAGAGGTATTTGGGCCAAATTAGGGTTGCTCCATCCTGTCTGGGCTAGAAAGGAAGGTCCCTCCTCCCTTGTGTTCCCCTATCAGGGTCAGCAGCTGTGGAGGGTGCAGAGATGAGTTATTTGTCTTTCATGATCTGATGTTACTGTCTCACCTATTTGCTGAAACCCTGATGAGGACTTATTAGGGAATGGCTGTAGCGTTCTTTGGAAATACAGGATACTCTATAATTCGCTGCGTTCTTGCAAAGGGAGACAGCGTAGCCTCTGAGAATGAGAACTGTCTCCTTGCTTGGCAAGTGTTCTACAGGGCCAAAGCAGCAAACCGTTCCGGTTCTCTCCCCTGATTTATGTGGATCACACTGTCAGTGGTCCAGGGGTCAGACTGAGCCCACGGGGTGGTTTTATCTGTTCCCTGGCTATGGGCGTGGATGAGACAGCCAGCGGAGCTGGGCTGCAGCACTCTGTAGACCTCTATGTAGTGATCCAGGCATTAAACATCTGCCTGTCAGGAAAAATGGCATCAATACAGATGAGCTGACTATTCCCAGCGTAGCATCTGTGGGCCACAAGCTCTGTGGCTGTCGGTTTGCACAATACAATACATACATCAGTCGTGCCTGATCCCCATGGAAGCTGCTGCACGCTACCGTAGCATGAATAAAGGGCAATGTCTAAATATAAAGACTTCTTAATCTTTTACTTTTTATTTTATTTTAATTTTTAAAAAATATTTCAAAGTTTTCTGGTTAATTTTGTTCTGCTGCTGATACTGAGAGTCCAGGCAAGAGCTATTGTAGAAATATGTATCAGAATTTCTGGAATATGTAGAACTCAATTAAAAATCTTAAAAGTTTGATTGCTTTTTTTGCTTCCTTTCGATTTCACAGAAGGGAACAGCTTTGCCAAAATTCTAGGTCACAGTGTAACATTTCATGCTTTTCTTCTCTTAAAACAGGACTTTTTTCTTCCGTACAAAAATCAGAGGTAACCAGTTTCAGTGTGATTAAAGATAAAAGCTGGGCTTTGGATACATTTTACCACACATTGATGTAGGTGTAGATAAAAACAGTCCATTCTTTCATGAATATTAATGAAAACATGTTTTGTGATTTTAGGCAACCATCAATTGTTATTAAAAATACCCTGACAGTTTTGAAGCAGAGAAAGGTGTGGGGGAAAGGCCAACAATGCTTTCCACGTCCGATTAACACCATTTTGCAGCAGCTTGTGTTTTGTTCTGTAATTACTCTGTAGTGAGAATGAAAGGTGTTTCCCTGACCTAGAGCTGCTCGGCGGGCTGACAGGGAACAATCTTCAGCCCATCCAAGCACAGCAGCGCCCACACCGTCTCCTTTTAAACTCTTCTAACCTCTGGTTACAATTCAAGTCACTTCCCATCATCCTAAATTGCCTCCAAGTTCATAATTAGCTCCGTCACCTGCCAACTTTCATAACACATGCTCATTCTTCCTCTCTTCAACATCTGACAGCATCTCGCTTGCCGAGCAGCTTTCAAAGAGATTTTCCCTCCACCCCAGGGGTTTTCATGCTGTGAGCCTGCCCCGAAAGGAGGAAGATACAAATCATGTTGTGCCCAGAAGGAACATTAAACGCCTTCTTCAATTTCCTTCAAGGGGTACAAATTAGCTGAGGAAACAAACCAGTGCATTTCTTTCATGGAGTTTTTGTTGATGCTTTTTAACCCTCATCGGCACAGGAGGATAGAGCTGGTGGCCTCCCAGGGTAGGTGAGGTCTCTCCAGGTTGCAGCCATCTCCTCCTGACATGGGTGCAGGACAAGCAGAACATCAATCCCCCAGGAAGGAGTGGCTCACAAGGATTTAGCCTGGTCTAGGCACATATGTTATGACAGCAAATAATCTCTCCCTTGCTACTGGAACGTGTAACAGTGTGCAAAGTATATGTCTGAAAAAATCAGTTTCTAGCAGCCTCACTTTTTCTGCTTCCTCCTGCTGTTGTCAGCATCTGGACAGCACGTGGGACAGTCAGTAGGGACAGAGAGACAGCTTGGCAAACCATTCGCTTAGGTCGGGGACAGAGCAGTCTGCAGTGCACTTGAAATAAAACTAAGAACTGCATACCCTGTCCAGGACAAAAAGTGAAATTTAGGATTACCAGAGCTATAGATAAATAAATGATGCATGCATGTATTGCAAGAAAGGAAACTCAAATTCCAAGTTGTGATGTCTGTCTAAAATAATCTGCTGTTTGCTAAAGAAGCACTGCCTGCCTTCTGGTTACTGCAACGTCGAGGTTACAGTTAACGTCTTTCTGAGCCATAGGCTCCTGAAGTTTCAGACAGAAGCCAAACAGTTGTGTCCTAAGGGATTCCTTCACAGGAAAACTAATGGGCATAAAGCAGGCAGAGCAGCACTGAAATCTCATTAGTGATGGTTACTTGCTGCAGCGCTGACCTTAACTTAATTCATGCAAGTGATGCTGGAGCTCATTGGCATTCTCAATGTTGGGAGCAATTCCCTTTTTTAGCTGTAGTTTAAACCTAGATCTACCCTGCTCACCAGGCTTACAAATCCCCTAGAAAGAAAACCATTACCTTGCTCTTCTTATACTGAAATGTACAGTCTCACACTCTGACAGCCACTAAGCTGCTTTCTGGTTGCGTAGGGGCCAAAATGTCACAGCAGGAAGCAGTGAGACAGGTATTGCGGCTTGCATGCTGCTAATTCTGGTGGTGCACTTCTGCCGTGAACCCTTAAAACAGCTATTAGAACATGACGTCTTTGTCCATTTTCAAAGCACTATGTTGCCTTTTAGACATTAGTGGTGACACAGTCTGAATCATTACATCAAGCGGGTCATACTCAAGCTTCCCCCTGCACTTTTCAGCTATATAAAACTCTATCAGCCTCAGAGTGTCACCTACCTGCATGGATGCCAGTGCTGGAGGAAAACTATGACCAAACACAACAGTTGGGTTTTACAGCATATGCTGTTACGCAGCCTTACGACTACCCACTCTCTATAAACAAGGCACAGGGCCAGCCACCTCTGCAAGGACACTCCACCTGCTCTCCTCCTCCATCAAGTTCCCCTTACTCAACTTGAATCTCTGCCTTTCAAGTTCCAATTCATTTGGGAGGTGAATTCCTGACACTGTCTGTGGCTCTCTGTGGGTGCCAGGGCGGTACGCAAGGCCAGTCACCCAGAACTCCTCATCCCACCCTGGAGATATGAGCAGTGCCCAGGACTTTAAAGTCCTTTGCTGGGGCACCTCCAAATTGTGGTGTGGCTATTACCACTCATAAGCTTTGTCCATCTTTAAAGTGACATAAGATCCTAATTGTCTTCTAGAGGTTTCCCAGAACTCAGCTGATATTTCATCTTATGTGCTAACGTGTACCCACATTCACATCTGCCAACTGCTGCTTTCTCCTTGTCTGCCCAGCAGAAACAGAAACTGCAAAGGTCATTCTCTTTCAAAGCCTTCCCTCCAAGGATGGTCTCCAGCAGCAAAGGGCAGGCTGTTCTTTCTCATCTCACTGACATGAACATCTGTTGAGGGTGATCAAGAAAGAAAGGAGCTCACTGCTTTCAAAGTCCTCCCAAAATGCTGGAGGAAGGCCAGCAGGCTTTCAGACACAAATACAGCACACTGCTGCTCATACCTGGGCTAAAAGATAAAAGAAAATAATCTAACACATCTACCGTGGAGTAAGATGGAAACAGAGAGAGCTAATGTAATTAAAACTCCTTAGAACTGATTGCTTAGTAGGGCTAGGAAAGCTGACAGGCTAAAATAGCCATGGAGGCCTTTTCCTGCTTTTTGGCAGGAAGGACACCGATCAGCTGGATTTGGTGTGATGCTGCACATAACCAAGGAGCAAATTATTAGCACTAGAAAAATGAGAGTTGTGTATGTGGCATTCAGGGCCAAGAAGATATAGAAGCAAGTGCAGATAACGTGCTTGAGAGTGCACAGCGAGCTCAGTCTCTGTGTAGACAAGTTGCTGCTTTCAGGAGCCAGGAAGATGATTGATCATCCACAGTGTTTTTCGGCAATGCTAAGCAGGGCTATGCTGGGCTGTGGGCTTTGTCTCGAGCATAAAAACTGAGGTGGCAAAGGACAGGGGCAGAAACAGATCTCTAAAGTCCAGTAGTCCAACCTATTTTGGTAAACTCATGCTTGTGGGGAAGTAGCTAACATATGGGAGGTTTTTCCTTAAATGGAAGTCCTCTCCTATTGAAAATGGACTTTCTGTTAATTGTGGTCTTTTTTAAAATGCCAGGAGCAATTGCTCACCTCTGGACAGACCATCAAAAACCCTTTAAGACTCCCATTGAGTGGCTGCAGTCATCTGGCAGAAAAAGACCATTTCTAAGGAGGAAGTGCAACGGCAGTTTTGTCAGCAGCACGTTGTAAATCACATCCAAGACTCAGAGCAAAGAGCCGCGGGAAGAGCAACCGCTAATGGGACAGGAAGGATAATGGGAAACGTGCACTGACTGGCCTCTTTAGTAAGGCCTCTATTACACAGCTGGAGACAATACATTTCAGAGCAACAGCAATTTATTTTTCGATCAATACAGGAATTGCATACAAAATAACTGGTGCTGTTTCATTCATTCCTGCTGGCTTTGTTCATTCATCTGGTCTACGACACGCACAGGGCACACCAGGCTGCCACATGCCAGCCTGCAGGATGCTGCAGAGGAAGGGAGAGGGGAAGGGATACCTGCCGAGTCAGATAGCACCTGCAAGGGGGAAAAAATAGAACATCAGAAATCCCACATTTGTCAGGGCTCCTTTTTGGTCACTAGGCTGCTGCTGTTGCCTCTGTCTGTTCCTTGCTTTTTCGAGTCTTCCCTGCCTACACAACATGCTGATCTCTGAAGTGCTGCATCTGTGAAACACTTTGGGCTGGACTGAGGTACTCTTCTGTTTGCTACAAACCAAACTGAAGTGATGGAGAAAGAAGTGAAGCCCCAGTGAGGTGCCACTGAGCATTAGCATTTGTGTCTAGACTTCTTCGGTGACCTCCATGAACCCCTTATGGAACCACCCTTCATGTCCATTTGAAAAGGAAATAGTATTGTCTTCTCTCTCCTTTGCAAGGGTGATTTGTCTAAAAGGCACTTCCAGATATTTTTCATCTATCAATTTGCGTAAAAGCACTTTTAGAGCAATGTTGAGGACATGGAAAAGGTATGTAAGAAATAGAAATCCTTTAATATTGTGTAGGAGTTCTCATCCAGATACATTTTAGTGGATTATGAAAGCATCACTTCCAAAGAAAAAGCAGATCACTTTGGGTTAAATATCGACCTAAGTGTTTGTGTTCCCTCCGTTCTGTACCTAATGAAATTTCTTCAAGGCATGCACAGTAGCACTTACAGCTCACTCTGCTTTGCAAAGCTGGCTCTGCTTTGACTGCCTGCTGGTATCTCAGAAATGCTTACTGTCTTCATCTTTGGTCATCCAGCCCATTCAATGCACTTGACACTGAAGAATGTTTATCTGTTAGATTTAGCAGCCCCCCACAGTGAGGAATTAGCTTAGTGTTTCTTCGGAGCATTAATGCTGTCTAAACCTTTGCTTTTATATGAGGAAGCTAAAGCTTTCCTGAACAAAATAATATTTTATTTGTGCTTTTCCATCTCTCTGCTTTCTTTTCCACTCTTCACATCTTCAATCCGCCCCTACAGGTGAATTGAAAATTCCCAGCTTTCACTTCTGTTTATAATTATCCACTATCCTTTCACAGACTTTAATGGATTTTCTTGAGTGTATAGCCAGCATTTCTTCACACCTCTAAGTCCAAGGAGCTCATTCCTTCAACCCTTCCCTTGACGAAGCTCGTGTTTTATGATCCCTGCAGAGACTTATCTTATAGATGACAAAGCTTTTATTTGTTATAGGACTCATCATCTTCAACTTAGGTCTTGCTGGTATTGTCTAGACATTCCAAGCTGTGGCACACATTTTTGGTGGGATGTGATCTGCTTGAAAGTAGTACATGGTGATGGCTCTTGCTTGCTCACATAGTAGACACGGGCAAACATCTGCCTGTGAGCAGCTGCTTTGGAGGAACTAGAGGTGGAGATTATAGGAATTGAGGCAGTGGTGGGAAAGAGGACACAGGTTGCTTAGAAGAACTAGGTTTTGGCCTTCAGGTGTAAACAGGGGAAGGAAAAGGTGTATCACAACAGGGTGAGATAGTAGGGACAAGTGGTTGATTCTGCTTGCAAACATAGCTGTAAAAGAGAAGGGAATTATTGCCAAATCACAAGTACAGGATCCCTGAATTACACTGTAATACTACAGCCCGATTGATCCTCCAATTCGAATTCTCAGCCACAGCACACTGCATCCATGGGTGAAGCCCGGAGAGGTAGGAGTTCCCTGATGAGAACCCAAGAAAGGAGCCTCAGGCATAACCCCCCCCCCTTTCTTAGATGAATGAGAAATGTTGGCGCTTTTACTAAGTGGTAGGTCTGGGGCTACTGCTCTAAGAGGAAAGAAGTTGGCTGCTAGTGAGCTGAGCTGCTGAGCAGCAGTAAAAATGAAGGAAACCAGAGCTTTTGTTCCCAGCCTCAGTAGCCCCACGCTGGGAGTGCTGCCAAGAGCCTGCACGCTCCTTTCCTTCCTCCCTCCCTCTAAATTGTGTAGTTACAGGCAAGTGCTGAAGAACACACAGGTGGGTAGGCTTCTGAAGTGACATCATAATAATCATCTCTTCCTTTGTTTTAGTACATTTCAGACATAGATTTCTGGTATCGGGTAAGAAACATAGTACAAGTGTCTGTACCTGCAGCTATATGGTGCAAGAGATGCACAGCAGCTCCACACTCAGCACATGGACCCATGGAGCAGGGCAGCAATACTTGGGCAAGAAAAGCATAAATATTTATGTAGGATCTAAGAATGGGATTAGTCTCCCCCTACTTACATCATAGCAGCTGTAGGACTTTGCCATCACGTCCCATAGTTCCCTCATGGCATGACAGCAGGCTAACACTCTTGCTGATAGTTAAGATGTCATCCTTAGTAAAAAAGGGCTTTTAATTAATATATGCTTGAAATGGTTTAAAAAAAAAGGGGTTTTTTATTACATGTATGACTGAGGCTGTTGCCCTTAAAAAATGTGTAGTGACTTTCTATTGTGTACACCAGATGTCTGTTCTAAATTCATTCTTTGGAAGTTTTTATGATATTGCTCTGCTCACCTTTTAGAAGGAGCAGCTTGTCAATTACTTGCAACTCAAATTCTTCCCATAACAGCTATAAAGTAAAGGTGTTCATATACTGGACACACTTTCTCCAAAAGATATCCTTTAAAACAACGTAAAAATCTTTTTTCTCTCCCCTTTATCTTTCCAGTGCTTGTTTCCTGCTTGTTTCAGTAGTTTTTTCAGCTACACATAAAAAAGCAATCTGGTTCCTGTATTTCACCTTCTCTTCCACACTAGGCAGATTTATATCAGAACAGTCTGTTCAGGTTTGATGGTACAATCTCCATTAAATTAAAAAAAAAAAAAAAAGAAGGGAAAAATTCACCCAAACATCTGCTGTATTGTGAGGAAAGGTAGGGGCTGACTCTGGCATCAGTACTGGTTCAGCACAAGATGGTAGTGGTGCGGAAGGAGTTTGCAAAGGCTAACTTTAGCCCAATCAGCCTAATCTCCTAAACTAAATTAGGCGTGCACTGAGACTTGCCCTCAAGAGGACCCTGTCTTTCCACCAACTCTGCAGAGAGCCTAGAGAGATTAGGCTCATGAACAGTACTTACCCTTTGTGCAGGTATCTGTAAACACTTCCATGGATTTTCACATAGAACCAAGGTAGGGGATAACAACGAAGTCACACTTTGATCTTTGTGGCATCTTCTAAGCCTTGACGTAGCGAAGAGGCAGAAGCAACTTCAGATCACGGTTTCACAAAAGCTTCAAGTCTGTTCAAGGCAGTACTGCAGCTCAAGTGTCCTGCGTCACTTTCCTCTCCCTGCATCCTACCCGCTCATCCCCACTGCTGCGTACCCCTATCCCTCCACTGACACAGGTGCCTGGGCTGCTGCTCACTGAACTCAGCTAGGTTAAAACCAGCCTTGGCATGGAGGGAGTCTTAACCTGGACTAGCTCTACTGCAACACGTTTTACCATGCAGCCATCTTAATCAAAACAAAAAAGGAGGAAAAACAAAGGAAAAAGGAAGGAAAGATGGGTGTGGGACCAAGGATGAGCAGCTAGAAGCGTGTGGCTGGGACCGGCTGCCTCTTCAGCAGCAGAGCTGGCTTAAAGTGTTTATAAAGCTAGAGCCTTTGTTTCTTCCGTGTCTTGCAGAACCACATCTTCCTCCTCCTGTTTGTACATGCAGAGCTCCTTCCTATATTCCCAACTCAGCTGCACACAGATTTATGTCTGGAGGTCGGAACAAGCTCGTCAGAGATATCCGTAGCAGTTTGGAAAAGACGAGGACTTATAAGAGTCTCTTAAAAGTCCTTAGGATTAGCAGTAAAGTTTACAGTAAATTGACTGAGGATTAATTTTTTAGTGCATTATTCATCCGCAGGACTAGAATTTTGCCATTTTCTCGGTTTCAGGGACCTCTCTGGATAAAGCTGCCATCTCAAAGCATTTTCTACATTACAGCCTCAAATGTCTTTTAATTTTGCCTTTTCCTCAGCAAAGATTTCCAGGTTTGCTAAAATATTAAACTATGTTTTTAATATCCTAAAGGGACAAAGATATCTTGAATACTCACTGCCATTATGACTTAAATTCAAAGCTCAACATGGCCTAAATAGGCTGTCAGAGGAGCAGAAGCATCCTGCCTATTCAGCTGCATCCTGCTCCTGGAAAATTTTATTTTGCTGTACAATTTTAATTATCCCCTTTGCAGATACAACAAGGAGGAATAAATAGAGGAGCAGCAGAGAGCTAATGAATAAAAATCAAATTATAGATTTGAATTTTCTGTGAGAAATGCCCCGGGAAAGATTTGGATGCCTTCACTGAATATTACGGATTTCCATGATAAACACTGACAGAGATTATGCTTCAGTATTTCACTGACTTCCTGCTTGTCTTTTCACTCTAGTTTAATAAATGTGGAATTTTCTAAGGAAGTGGACAGTGATTAAGCGGAACTACACTGAAAACTAACATCAGTTGAATGCTGAGACTGGAATTAATGCATAAAGCATTGCTGCAACTTTTGGAATTCTTGCTAAGCCCCAATTTACAAAGTATTTATTCTGCTGGAAGGAAAAAATCCCAAACAACAACCCCCCTAAAACCATTAGTATATTATGAAAAACACAGATAATAAAAAAATTTACACATGCATACTGTGGAAGCATCTAAAGCAGAGTTAATGTGATCCTTATATACCTTCTGATTTTCTGCTTGCTACCTTTTTTTCTTTTTCAGATTAAAAAAAATAACAGGCCCAAAGAAAGGCTATTCTAACTGCTGTGGCCTCTTCATCTCCAAAGACCTTGCTAGCTTAAGGGCTTTCTAGTTCTAACAGTGTCTTAAAAAAGGAATGAATAAAACAGGGGAACCCAAGCTTTCAAAACCACTCTATTTCAGAAGTGACCTATCAAACCCCAAATAAACTTTTTGGTATCATGCACAGGTCTAGTTGCATAAAGAGACAGTCCCAGCCAATAAAAAAGGCTATTAAACAAAACACAATACCAAAGGGCAGAGATTAAGTTTTCAGTCTTTGAGGCTCCTCCAGCTTTTCCACAGTACTAGAAGGCTCTGACTATATTTCTGGAAAAAGTCTTTTTCTGAGACAGATACTTCAGTCTGCAGTAGAAAGAAAAGAGGAAGGGGCAGGGTGCAGTTTTACACTCCAGTATGACTCCAAGATCAGCCTCCAATTCTCAAATGCCTCTGAAGCAGATCCTGCCATCTGAAATGGAAACCTAGACCAGAAGTTTGGCTTCATTTCTCAATAGAATTCTCCCGCTACTTTTCCCCTTCTGTTCATTGTCATAAAATTCAGTTTCTTTCTGAGCCTGTTGAATCTTCTCACCTCTGTTGTTCTTGGTAAGTATGCAAGTCAGCTAAAAGAGCACCTCTCTTCTTTAGCAACTACCTTTCTTTTATTCACCCCACAAAAGGTAAGTTCATGCCTCTTGAACAATCCCAGAAATCCCTTGTAGCGTAACAGTGAGAGTGTTACTTGTAACCAGAAGAGAGGGCAGTGAGAAGAAACCCTGAATTGGATCTATCCTTGTCTGCTTTAAGATAACCTCAGCTTGTCAAGCATAGTGTCAATACCACTGTTGTTGTAAGCATCAAGAGGTAACAGAAGATGTTGCAAAAAATGTGCGTTTCATTTTTGTAGATGATACATTACTCTGAAAAGTAATAAATAAGGATGTTTTCAAAATTTCTACTTGCCTTTTTTGTAAATAAAAATCGCAAATACAACTTGAGACACATAGGGATTATTTTAACCCACCAATTACAGGAGTTCTACATGTCAAATGAGGTCTTAGCTACATGTCCTCGCCATCTTTAAATTGCACTCCCAGATAATCCAGCATCACAGACATCAATTTTGCATGTATTTAGTTCCACAGGAACTCTTCTGAGTGGCTTCCAACTTCTTCCACAACCGTTCCGTTCAGAAGTAATATCAATTAACTCGGTAGAATCCCGTCAATTATAATAGCTACAGAAATTATGTTTACAGGTTTAGAATTAGGTCTTGCTATCTTTAAAGTCTGCCCTTCCTTGTATCTGCCCAACATGTTCTTTTCATTGAATCTACATGAATCATAAGCAATGTGGTAACAAAATGAAACTAGAATACAGCTTGCTCTCCATGAGCTACTTAGTGTAGGAAAAGTCTAGCAGTTCCATAGGCACAAACCTCTTGGGGTTATTCACTTGTGTATAAAGAAAGTAGTTATTGACTTTTTTTTTATATTGATTTAGAGCCTTTACCAAGGAATGTGAGCAAATTCCCCCTCGCCCACTCACTGCCTTGCCTGTCCAGATCACACTCTTACACTAGAGAAAGGCCAGATGTATTGGGGTGGGGGCAACTGTTTGAATCATGACTACTACACTAATTGAAACCTGCACCCTAATCTACACTGAAGAACCTTCATGGATGAGGCTACCCAGTTGTGTCAACATCAATGCCCATAGTAAAAAAGAGCATATGCTCATTTACGGATTACACACTGGGTTTTCTATGCCCACAAAGGAAATACCTCCTCAGCAAGAACTTTGGTTTTCTACACTGTAGTGAAGTGGCACTTCAGCAGCAGATGCTAATAAAAATATACATAAAATTGCTTTCAGTCATTTATTCTAATTGATTTTAAACTCATGTGCCTTCTGCCAAGTGTAAAAACATTTTAAAGTCATACACACAAATACAAGT